>PVJA010002971.1:0-24841 GCA_004027025.1 Myocastor coypus | reverse complement strand
AAATGCATAACTCTATTTGATTTGCTACATAGACATTCTAGGATAAATAATTAAAATATTCTCACCAGACTTCTGATTTCAGATGGCAGAATGAAGTGGAATTGCAAAAGCTTGCTTCCTACAAACTCAAAGACAGCAGAAATGCCCAGCTTCAGTGAAGTAAACAAAGTAGTTTTCTTAAAGCAAAAATGCTTTTATATGGGTGTGCCCTGTAGGACCCGCCCCTGTGGCGCACTGAGATGGAGATTGAGAGTGGGTGTGTCAGGCCTTGAATATAACCTCAGTGTTTGAGAGGCTGAAAACAGGAGAGCCATGGAGAAATCAGTCTACTTAGTGAGACCCTGTAGACCCTATACTAAATAAAAAAACAAATGAAAAATGCTTTTATGAATTGAATGCGTATCAGAAAGGTACTGAGATTATTCCAATATCAATACATTTCAGCCATTCATAATAGAAATGCATTATTTTTATACCAATACACAAAGTTGAACACCACCACACTGAACAGAAAAGTAAAAATAATTCTCATTCTAATGAAGATTTTAAGAATATGCTATAATTTGTTATTGCTCAACAGATACCCTAATGCAATCTTACCCAATAAAGAACATTATAAAAATATAAAAATAATTACATATATCATTAATCTTAGTTGATTTGATAATATCTAAGGGAATTTAAGTTACTAAACTGAAAATATGTTAGGAAAATTAAGATAACTTAGACCAAGTAGAGTGGCACATGCCTGAAGTCCCAGCACTTGGGAAGCAGAGGCAGGAAGATTGGTGTGAGTTTGAGACCAGTCCAGGCTACAAAAGTGAGTTCAAGGCCAGCCTGAACTGCATAGCAAGACCCTGTCTCAAAAGTAAATAAATAAATAAATAAATAAAATTAAGTTGAATTGAAGATAACTCTATAGGGCAGTAATAAGTAAAAGTATCATTTACATGCAAAAATATAATCAAGAGATAACCTAGTTTTTATTAGTAACCAAAAATAAAATACCACCTGTTAATACAAAAGAAATTTATATCACTTAATGTGAAGAAAACTTAAAAGTCTTGTATGTAACTTTATACCTAAATAGATATACTTCATAGGGTGGAGACATAAGCGTATATGAAAATCATATTGTCCAAAATTAATGTATAAATACTATGGAGACCTGAATGAAATAGCCATAAAATATGTATCTATCATGGCACAAAAGAATAAAATGCCTTAAAAAAAACACAAAATCACAATTTGAAATGAAAAATAGTCTTAAAATATAGTAGTGTTAATTATAAAATTGTAATTTAAAACATTTTTTGGGGAAAATAAATAGCTTTATAGTAAATATGGCAAAAAGGAAAGTTTAAAGTTGCACATCTGGAAGAATGTATGAGTGTATATGAATATATATATATATATATATATATATATGTGTAAATATATTTGTGTGAATGTTGTATATTCTACTTCTTATACTAAAATACAAAAAGTAGGCTGGGCGTGGTGGCTCACGCCTGTAATCCCAGCACTCGGGAGGCTGAGGCACGAGGATCGGTGCGAGTTCGAGACCAGCCTGGGCTACAAAAGTGAGCTCAGGACCAGCCTCAACTGCATAGCGAGACCCTGTCTCAAAAAGACAAAAAAATAAAATAAAATAAAATAAAAAAATAAAATAAAATACAAAAAGTAAATGCAAAAATGTCTGGAAGATTATATAATTGAATTAACTCACATAATTAAATAAGAGGTGTCAGGCTGTGGTTGCGCATACCTGTAATCCCAGCACTTGGGAGGCTGAGGCAGGAGGATCAGTGAGAGTTCAAGACCAGCCTGGGCTACAAAAAGTGAGCTCAAGACCAGTCTGAAATGCATAGTGAGACCCTGTCTCAAAAAGACAATAATAATAACAACAACAACGACAATAATAATAATAATAAAAGAGACATTTCAAATTAGTTTAAAACTTATGCTCATAAAAAACAGCAGATTTTGTCATATATATAATCATATAAAAATGAATTGGGAAATATATACAATTCTATAGCATGTAAATATGTAATTGATTTTTATCTACAATAAATTTAGAATATAATACAAAATAAGAATATGTAAGCCGGACGTGGTGGCTCACGCCTGTAATCCCAGCACTTGGGAGGCTGAGGCAGGAGGATTGGTGCGAGTTCGAGACCAGCCTGGGCTACAAAAGTGAGCGCAGGACCAGCCTCAACTGCATAGCGAGACCCTGTCTCAAAAAGACAAAAAAAAAAAAAAAAAAAGAATATGTAAGGGGTTTTGCAGGTTAGCGCAATCCTTTAAGCACCTGCTAGGGCAAACTTAGTCAGGCACAGGGTACTTGGTTCAATCCCCAGCTCCACATGCCTTACCAGACCTGCTCTTAAGGCATCCTGAGCCAGCCAGCAAGCAAAAAAAAAAAAAAAAAAAAAAAAAAAAAAAAAAAAAAAAAAAAAAAAAAAAAAAAAAAAAAAAAAAAAAAAAAATCCTTCTTACTCTTTGGGCCAGCCTATAGCCCAAGTGACTGAGCAGCTTCTTAGACAGAGTGCAGCAGCTGGGATTCTATGGCTGACATGCTGAGACAGCCATTGAGACTGTACATGGTGGCACATGCCTGTAATCCCAGCACTTTGGGAAGCTGAAAACAGGAGGATCACTAGGAGTCCAGCCTACATAGTAAGATACTGTAGACCCCATAAACCCTGTTCTAAATATAGAAAGAAGAGGAAGAGGAAGAGGAGGAGGAGGAGGAGAAAGAAGAAGAGAAGGTTGAAGAGGAAGAAGACAAAAAACCCAAACTACAAATTGGGAAAAATATACAATTTATTAGCGTGTAGATTATCTTCCTTCATAATGAAATACCATATAAAAATGAAATTGTGTTTTTCATAGATCAGTTTCACAAAAAAAATTGTGAGTTCAGTGATTATAATGCCAGAGCAGGCAGGAGGATACAGTCATCCATTTTAATTAAAATATGCATGCACATTTCTTATGGAAGTGTACAAATATAGAAAAAGAAGAGAAAACTTAAGGTTTCTTTGGCTTCATGCTTTTTGTTTATTTGTTTGCTTGTTTTGGGGTTTTTTGGTACAGAGTCTCACTGTGCAGCTTGGACTCCTACTGATCCTCCTGTTTCAGCCTCTCTAGTGCTGGGATTGTAGGCGTGCACCACCAGGCCTGGTTTCCAGGGTGGCAAGGCAGGAGGTACCAGGGACTGAACTCAGGTCCTTATATTTGTCAGGCAGGTGCTTAGACCTCCACGCTGTCTCTCCAGCCTTGGTTGAGTGTAGAAAGTCTAGAATGTACAGTCTTAGAGGCTCATCCCTGTCTTTGTATAACAACACATTGGGGATGAATGCATCTCTCAAGAATGGACAGACTAACTGTATCATCATAATTCTATAATAAAGAATAATAAAAAAGAATAAAGTAGAGGTGTAAAAGGAAAATGAAGGCAAAATAACTGAAGGAAGGAGGAAAGAAATGAAGTAATCAAGTGGGTAAATGCCTTGTGGAAACCAGACAGAAATTATTAATAATAAATTGATTTGAAATTTGGAAGAAAAATGCCAGAGGATAGATTTTCCTTTTCCTTTTATATTATTAAAATTTTGCTATCGTGAGTATATACTTTTTTTCTATTAGTTTTTATAACCAAGTCAATTGGCTGTGTAGTGGATTGTGTACTGTTTCTTATCAATAGTCTCTATTATTGAAAAGATAGCACGCTATTTAATGTTATCCTTGAAATTATTTCTCCAAATAACTACCATTCAAAGGAAACTGGGCTACCTTACATTTGTGATGGAAGGGCTGCATGAGGCTTCATTTCTGAAGGAAGGCTTAATTTCATCTGTGGGCTCGCGAGCATCTACTATAGTTATGTAAGTATTTGCAGCCAGGAGCTTTATATGTTTTTGAAATGAAGTCATTCTAAGATTGAATTATGTTTTCATTTAGTTTTCCTGTGATAAATCAGTTGATGTCAACTTATATTTTCTGTTCGATGCATATGAACCCAAATCTATCTATCTATCTATCTATCTATCTATCTGTCTGTCTGTCTGTCTATCTATAGATTATATATATATATATATATATATATATATATAGTGTTTAAAATGAATCAATGTATATATAACTGACCACCCAATTTGTAGAAATTTCTTCATTCTTACAATTTTGTAATAACAATGTATTTGGTTTTGAAAGGGTCTCACTATGCAGTTTCCTGCTTTCGGCCTCCCCAGCCCTGGGATCACGAGCATGGGTGACAGAGTCTAGATCCTGGCCAGCTCAGCCTGCCCTGGGGGTGGGGTTGGCATGGCACGTGGTGCTGGGGATTGAACCACAATCCCTGCGCGTGCCTAAACTTGCCTAAGCAGGTGCTTTAGTCCATTGAGCTATCTCACCGGATCCTATAATGGCAATTTTAAAAAGTATTTCTTACTTTCAAAAATATTTAAAATGAATGTTTAGTATTACAGAAATAAATAGGGATCGACTGGGTAGATTTGCAAAGGGGAGCTGGAAAAGGAAGAAGTTCTGAAGAGTGGGAGAACCGAGATCATTTGTAACAGTGTGCTAAACTGGATTCTCTGGCCGAGGCACCGAGGTAAAGCGGTAGATAGTTACGCAGGCGAGATCCACCACATGGTAGCACTTGCACACTCCGGAATTGTGCTATCAGCTGGTTCAGTGTTCTTAAACCTGCACTGAAGGGTCAAACTTGGTGCGGGTAATACTAGGAAGAAGCCCCATCAAATTCTGTTCGGAGAAGGCTATTCTGCTGCTATTTCCCTCAAGAGAGAAGAGCTTCTGAGGGCCCCTCAAAGCTCAGTGTTTTATAGCTGAATGAATGGGATAAAATGGACGGAAATCAGTTCCTATTCTGCGTACCACGGACAACAAAATTAATGAGGATGAGTTGCTCTGGTTGCCGCATGAACGGATGTGGCAGTGCTGGGAACGGACTGTGCTCTCCAACCTGGTGCCAGCCAGGGACCGGTGAAATCTTCCCGAACAAGACATGGGCCAGAGGAGAAAGGGAGAGACAGCCTGCAAGGCTGAAGCTCTTGCGACTCCAGTTAGGAGAACCACCAAGAGGCTAGGGAAATCACTGTAGGGAAACTGTGCAGAACGCACCGGCCGAGTGGACCCGAGAAGGGCACAGAGCGCTGTAAAGAATGTATCAGCGGCACAGATCCACTTTCCAACCTTCCGAGCAGAGACTGTGGAGGAAAGACTCAGACGGGGCACACAAAGCTACCTCAAGACAGCCATGGGGCTCTTCCCTATCTTCCTCCTCGCTTCTTGGTTCCCATCTCACTAACTTACTGCCAGGGCAGCAGCCCTGCAGAAGATGCGCTGCTGGAGGACCCAGGAGCAAGCAAGCGCCTTGCGTTTCTGCTGCCACTTGTTAATCCACATTTTTATTAAAGATTGATTATTGAATAGGAACCACACACTTTAATTTCTGAATTGAGCTTTAGTTTGCTAGCTTGACTGGATCCTGGATCCCTGTGACTTCACTTAATTAAGGAGGATCCTGGAGCTCAGAGACTAAGATTTTTAATTCTTGCCAATTGCCACTTAGTATATTAGTGAAAAGCTTTGACCTTATGCTACATTTCTATTATTGCTTTGTGATCCTTTTGAAAAGTAGAATGATTTATTTTTTTTTTTTAAGTAAAAGAGACAAAAGCGAAAATTTCCCATGGTCTCAAGTGTACCACAAATATGTGGCACTATAATAAGAACTGTTGATGGACTACCTAAATTACTTTCATTTTTTGGAGGAGTAAATGCAGTGTTTTGTCTATATGCTCTACGAACAATGTAGCATTTTTCACCATTGCTTTCATCCATAACTCCGCTTACATACTGTTAATATTTCCTAACGATTAAAAGATTTAGAAATGATTTTGCCTGAAATATTTTAGTTCTGTGTCTCCTTTGGGGAGTTGTGTTCAGCCTTAATTAGCTTAATTGACAAGGCAGCCAAGAGACTTGAAACAAAGTGGAAACAATAACAATAAGGAAAAAATAAGTTTTCTGAGTTTATTGACAAAGAACCCCTGAAACTCAGTAAACGTCAAGTATGCAGAAGCCTGGAAAAGTCGATCACTGTCTACTTTATTACTACCTTCTGTACACGATTAATCTTACTAACTGCAGCCATAGTCCTTTCAGAAATATTTTTATTACATATTCTAAACTGTTGTAAGGGTGGTGTCATCTTTAGGGATTCATACTGATAGAAAATTGTAATGTAAAAGAACAAGTTTGCATATTCTCAGTCTTTAGGGAGATCCCACAAGGAGTTTTGTTCAGAGAAATAAGATGAACACTGAATTCTGTCTCCACCCTGTACTCCTCCCAAAGTAAACTATTTAAATGGTAATTCCATTTCAATTCCCTCTGGAGTTAGTTCATGAATTTCAGGGGTAGAATCTTTGTGCCTTGGGAATTGTGTGGAATCCACATAATTTACTATTTCCTGTGATACATCACAATGGCATTCTTCCCAAGAGACCATTTTCCCCACTGTGGCACACACACACACACACACACACACACGCACACAATAGATAACAACTTTAATTAGCAAAAGTATATAAACATGTGTAATTTAACAGGATTACTAGAGTGTTTAGTTTTGTTAAATTAAGACAAATATATCTCTAGACCACTTTTTTCCTATCAATTTTACTCTGCCTCTGGCTCACAACAAAGGGAACTTCTTTATTAAATAGATTTTTGTTTTTCTGTTTTAAGTTACAGGCATTGAACTATTCACTTAACTATATATACTTATGTGTCACTAGGATACTGACTTGTATTAAGCTTGGAAATAATAGAAAGTTAACATAATGTTTTTAAAAAAATTCTTTTAGACAATTTCAGGTCTCAAGTTAAAAAGAAAATGAAGTAAATTGCAAGGATTGCCAGGAGGTTTATGACTTTCCCATTTACCCATTTTTCTTCCTTCTCATCAGCCTCCAGATTCTTCATATTTCGTTTTGGGCACCAAAGGATTCTCCACATTTTTGGTAAAACTCCCTTTTCATGTAGCCGAAGGCATTCACTGAAAATCCACCACGAGGCTTTGCACAGCACAAAGAGAAGGAAAACCTCAAATCTGGCAAGGACTTGTTCTTAATATCAATTTTAGTTAGGAAGTTATGGTCAGCGGTTGTTGAAATGCTATGCTTTTAGGCCAATAGACTTTCTCCCATGGAATATTTTCTTTGTTTACTAAGACCAGCAATCTCTCAATATTAGATATTGGCTTTTAAAGAAGGTAAAAAATATTGTAAGCAGATTGTGTCTGCAGAAACCTGAAATATGTCCCTGGTAATGCCTGACAATAATCTTTCCATAAATTGATGGATGACAATTCAGGTTTTCTGAATGAATAAGATTTAGTCACTTTCACTAGAATTCACATTATAATGGAGGCAAACAAAATGAAAATCTATACTGGAAGCTAAACTGCAAATTCCTCGTAATTGGCCATAATTAAAAAAACACTGTTTTAAGTATCTAAGTACAGATAATAACAGCATCCCTGAAACACAGTCAGCAGCTCACTCACTTTCTGCTTCTTTGTAAAGTAGTAGCACGCAAGTAACCAGTCATTTTGATGGAGAATTAATGTACATTAACATGCAGAACTCTAAGAGCAAGGACTCTCACTACATTTGGAGTGCTAACACTACCCTAATCCCAGTCAGCAGTCTTGTGAAAGGGCCTTGGATAACAGAGCGAAAATCTCACAAAAATACCTATGTAAAGATAACTTTCAGTGTTTAACTTGGTAGTGTTCTGTAAATATAAAATGACATAATTTGAACATATATGTTCATATTTCCTTCACTTTATCAAAAGTTGACATCCCTTAGCCACATGTAGTCTAGGGTACAACCAAAACATTTTTCTAATTAGTTTGAAATACTTCTCCTTCTCCAAATTAATCATTTTAATTACGCTGTCACCCTCAGTGTCAGGACTTCAATCAAATCTATTTCCTTAATGGCTTCCTTTGGACATGGCTTATCAGCCTGTCCCTTCAAACAGCACATGCTCACGTAGACCCATACAGCTGATAGCACCTTCTCAGGAACCCTCTAGAAGTTGCAATCGGGCAGGATAAGCTTTACACCCTGAAAAGGATGAAAACAACACCTGGAAGACAAGCGAAATATATCAATGGGAAGAGCTGTCTCCCAAGAGAGGATTTCCCATACAGAGGAAGACTTTCATTCTTTCAGAAGAATGAAAGAGTGGGGGAAATCCAGATTTTAGATCAGTCACAACCTCAAATAAGTAGAATGAGGCACGGTGAGGGAAATTTCAGGTTTTCAATAAAACACAAGCAGAATGACACACAAGTGAGATAAACATGTTCAGCCTCCCTGAAAACTGGTAGACTGCAGCCCATTCTGTCACTGAATACACCTCAGTCAAGGAAATTGGAATCTATAGCAATTCTGTGACAGAAAGAGATAAAGCCATGGTTTCAGAAAGGATTTATTCACTCTCAGATTTTCTGTCCCCTTCTCAAGGAAAATTATAGACAGAGCTATCAGGAGAATTCATTGAACGAGGAATGTAAATTGCTTCCCTGTAGCTTATGAGATCATTTAAGATAATAAAGGCCACCTAGGTGAATGGAGGGAACCCAGTCAGTAGCAGTGCACTTGTACCATAGCTAGTTAAGTGAGCCTGAAGGAAACATAGCCCAGGAGTAATTCGACTTCAGGGTCTTTGACAAGCAAATATTACAGCCATCCCACATGGCTAAATGGCATTCACAGAATGGTTGAGACCTGACATTTGATAATTAAGAATTGTGTGGTCCTTTGTGAAAAGACCTCTTGCTAAGTCTGACATTCCCATGAAAACATCTACAGGTGTATAGTCAGGGCAGAGGAACAATACCTACTGCAAGCATCTATTTTCTATAGAAGATTCTTGTGGGAAAATTAGAATTTGTTTCAAATTTCTCTGTGGTTAAGCATTGAAAAATTTAAGTAATCTTAAGCTTGGGAGGAGAGACTGGGAAATTTACACATGCCAGTTGTGTTGTTACATCCAGAAAAGCACTAAGAGATATAATAATTTCTTCACCTGTGGTCAAAATATCAAGTACCAATATGCACACGCAAAAGGGTGCAGCTGCCTTTCTAAAGTGCAACCTTGTTGGACATAACAGAAAATGTATCTGGGGCTGCATTAACAGTATCAGTCTCAACAAAAAGAATATCACTTGTAGACAGAAAAATACTTATAATACAAAAGCTACTGACTATACTTGGGAACTTTCTTCCTAGAAGCAATTCTGAAAAGATGCTTCAGAACTGGTGAACTGAAGCAGAACCAAAGAAAAATGTTAATTTGCCTTTGTTTAATTAAGAGAAATGAAAGTTTGGAGAAGAAAATGTCTGCTGTACTTTTCAAGAGCCACATGGCTATACCATAGGATACAGCTATGAAGTCCACATAGTGCTACCATTGCATTCAAGGGTACTCAGCACTCCATGGAGCCTAGAGCACCTCCTTGTCTACAGTGTAACTTAGAAATAGTGGGTGGATGCTATTATAGGGAAAGATTTTCTTCTATAAATATGAAGCTGTTTGGTTTCATTACCATAATGAAAGTAAAGAACTATGGAAGAGAGAGAGAAGGAAATGTTATTGTCTTTTTTTCTATCTGGAGTCAGTGCAGGCACTAGCAGATTTAGGAAACAGAAATAAGTTCAATTTCTACTCTTGCCCACCATCACTGTTTGATTTTTGACAGCTACCTGTATTGTACATACTGTTCCCTGTCTGTAAAATGGGGACATCGCTACTTACGTCAGCAGCATAGTATTGTGGTTAAAAAAAAAAAAAAAAAAGTGAGACAAAAGACCTTTGTGTAGCAGACCCAGCACACAGCTTAGCAAGCTGGGGAGTGGAGAGGATGGTTTAAGTTTATATCTGCTCTCCATGAATTCTCAGCAATGACATTAGGTTCAAAATCAGAAAAAAAAAGTTTAATATATGTCGCCCCATTTGATTCTCTGTGAGGGAACTATTAGAAATAGCAGAGCTGGGGAGGGTGATGAGTTAAATCAGCTGTGCTGAGATCAGTGGTTCTACTTGACTGACATTCCTCCCAGGGCCAGTGCTCCAGTGGGGAGAACACTGCCTGTTCTTTTTTGGAATTGGGAGCATTCTTCTGTGTTTTCATAGTGCATACATACAAAAGAAAAACCTTTCCATAACTAAACAGTTATTGAATTATGAGAAACTACTACACATTGTTCAGCATGATAAGTAAATTATTTCTCAAGGAGTGGGATTTATTTTGGATGATTTAAAAATGATTCACTCAAACTAAAACATTTCATAGATTCATGTTTATTTTTCGTCAGTTAAGGTGGTTTATGTAGACCTATCGATGTGGAGACAACTGGAGCTAACACGTGATTTCCTCACATCTCTGAGTAGGCATAAGAGACAAGGCAAAGGCTTGGTGCAGGCTTTGGGGCCTGACAACAATTATAAACCATTCCCAAAAGATAGCTCCTTCAAATCAGTAACCAGGACTGCACTTAGATTCATTCCTAAATTGTTTTCCATACATATTGCTTCATTAGATAAAAAACAGGGCTGCAAGTAAGTCACTAACTTGAGTTATTTATGTATATACAGGCTTCTTTACAGAAGCTGCGGTACTGACTAGCAGCTGGCGAAGGAACAAGTTGTGCTGAAATGCTTTCCTAATATCCCACATTTAAAATAGTTTAAACATATACTACACAGCATTCATCTGTTTAAAATTTTAATCCATAGTACAAACAATTAAATCAGTTTCCTACCAGCAAGTAAATTCATTATCAAGCCTTAAGTGGCTTTTTACTATGTTGTTGTTATCCTGTCGAGGTATAATCATAAATATTTTTAGTGAGAATGAGCTGGTAATCTTTGCCAAATGCATCAATTATTTGTACAAAGTGTGCAAACTCTGAGGAAAATACAATGGATGGATTTAACACACATTCTTCAGACTATATTATTGGCCATAATTGGGGCAGAAAGTAATATTCAAGGCAATTATATTTTGGCAGGTATACTAGTTGTCTCTCTCCCTGTCTCCCTCTCTCCCTCTCTCCCTCTCTCTTCCTCCCTCTCTCTCATCCTCCATCTCTTTCCTTCTCCCTTTCTTCTTGTCTCTCTCTCTCTCTCTCTCTCTCTTTCTCCAAATTTTCCATTTTGAATTGCTCACTAATAATCTAATATTTTCTTAATTCTGTTTTTTTCTTTCATAAATAGTTTGGTATTTAGAATTCTGTCATGCTGCATTATATATCATGTTTTTATGCTCTCTAATTTCTAAATCATCTATATATTCTACTGTGAATCTTCAAGTCATATGTTAAAAGATACTTTTTTTCAATGTGACTAAATGTTACTTTATATAAATAAGTATCAGAAGTATAGATAATTTAAAAATAGCACAAGGTATAGAGTTCAGTGGCACAGCATCTACCTGATAAGTACAAGGCCATGGGTTCAATTTCCAGACAAAAAAGTAAATAAATAAGATTAACAACAAGTAAGGCAATGGTAAATTAATTGTACTATTTTTCACGTCCAAAAATAGCAAATAACTAAAGATATACTCAGTTTAGTACAAGATTTTCCACTGGCTGTCCATTTAAAAGTAGCCCCAAAGTGGTCAATTTCATAGTATAACTGTGATAGGAAAATTACATAATTAAATGAGAAAACAAATGTATTTTCTGTTTTCTGAAAACGTCATTTCAGAAATAATTCAGAATAGAGTAGTTTCTTCTCAAAATTTTCTACTCTGTCACTGTGAAGTGTATTTCCCTGTTACGCCAGGAATTGTTACCGTACTCTCACATCTCTCTAGAATCACCAGATATCCCGCTATCCCCAGGGATGTGACCTTACTAAACACAATATGTGTCATGAAGATTAAGACAGAGAAGAGAGAAAATGGACCTCTTGGCTTTTAATCCAATTAAATGAAATTGAATTTAGCAGTGTTTGGCATGATCCCTAATATGAAGAGCTCAGTTCTGTACTCTCAGAGTGAAATAAAGGAGAGATAAAAAGAAGCAGGGAGCGAGGTCTTTCCCCAACAGAAGGGATCAAGAGACTGATGGGTGAGCAGCAAGGAGAGGAAAGGAGGAGGAATAAAGGAGCTAAGACATGTGAAGTGTGCATGCCTGCTCCATGCGTAGACTGTGGACTTGGTATAGTGCCAACATACACTCACTAAGAAAATTAAGAAGTCACTAGTTTGTCTTTCTTATTCAAGAATAACCACTTTATAGACGATGGATTAGAAAATAGGAAAAATGCCCATGTGAAATGGGTGTAGACTCTTGAAGAACATGTGATAAACAACTGCAGATAGGTGCTTGCCGTTAGGTGAGAGTGGCCAGAGGAGCAAAGGTAGAGGGAAATGGTGGCCCACGGGCCCGCTGCAGGGTCTGGGCAGGAGCAGGCACCTCCTGCCTCCAGCCTCAGAGGTCAGAGCACTGTGGCTCAAAGTGTGGACCTGTGCCATGGCTTATTTATGTATAATGTGCTAGTGGTAATGAAAAAAAAAAAGGAGATAATAGAGGAAACATTTTGAGAAAGCTTTAAGATGTTTTCCATGCTACTACTGTAGGGAAATGTAGAACTGGATGTATTTTAGAATTCATAAAGAGCAGGGTTAGAAATTCCAGCGAGAGATAGTAGGTAGCACTGCTGGACTTTCTTGGATTACTGTGGTTTTCTGGAAAAAGAGTGACAATATCTACCTCAAAGAGTTGTTGATAATGAAATGACAGAACATAAATATTATGATGATTGTCTCAGTATAATTTTCCTACAAGTACTACATGTGTGGCTAATTGTGGGCATCATAATATAAATATTACAGTGTTTATTTGTTCACATGAGTATTTGTATAACAGGATACATGCACATAGTAAAAAGGACTGATGGCACAAAATGTACTTTCTTTGTCACTCTCATTTGTTCCTGTTGTGCTCCACGATATAATTGTATCATCAAACAAACATACAAAAATAACAGCAAAACATCTGCCAAAATCTAGAATTCTGTCCCAGGAGATGTTCCAGTAAGATTGGCTATTTTTTTTTTTTTTTTTTTTTTTTTTTTATGGATTCAGGCAAAAGACATTTCTTTCTGGTAAGGACATTTGACTTTTGAACATAAGGAAAGGTTGGTGCTTTGCCAAAACTCACTAATACAGGCTAAGAATTTGAATGTACAATGCCAAGGTCAGACTGTATTCCCTGTGTCCTGCCGTGCGAGGGCATACCTGTGGTGATGCGTATGGGGCAGCACAGCAATGGCAGGCCACAGCCAGGCTCACACTCGTGAGGCCAATGTAGCCCTCCTCCTAGGAGACCGTGCCCTCAGAAAAGTATCCTTTGCTTGATTCTTTCCTGGAACCATCCTGAAAGTTTGTAGTTCTGTGTGTGTGCATGTGTGTGTGTGTGTGTGTGTGTGTGTGTGTGTGTGTGTGTGTGTAACAAGGAATCTCACATTATCCTTTTGGCATAACCATTCCTGAGAGGGAAAATGATAAACTCTATTAAAAGCTCTCCCTGTGTGTAGTTGGCTTTTATTGGGCACAGAATTGGTCCCATCTTTTGAAGAACACTTGAACTCTTCCCTGCAGAGTCCAGTCCTCAACAGAAGCACAAGATAACATTTGCGCCTTCTCTATTTGCACCATTTCTTCACTTCGCTTCACCTTCTCAAGTGCAAAGAGCATTATGGGTCTCATCTTCTGAATTGCAGCCCCCAAAATGTGCTCCCTATCTTACCCCATACATAATTTGAAAACTGAACTCTGAAGGCTGTGACTTGAAGGCAAATTTTTATCCCTTCTCAAAGCATTTTTACTTCTGCTGTTCCTCTGAGTCATTAAAAAGTGTCCTCTCTGTATGACAACTGACACCTGTTGGTAACAAACTTTTTAAACTGTAATTATTGCCAGAATTCTCAGATCACACATCAGAGACACCTAAATATCCCTATGTCCCTTGCTCTAAAGATAGAATTTGGTTGACTATATCATTCTGATTCATATGAAAAAGAAAAAGAACCCTTAAGGAATACACCCAGAGGCCTGTCTACTTTGTGCTGTAACGGACTAGTTCCAGTTCCTGGCTTGATAATCATGACTAAGGCCGGCACAATCTAGTGTTTCCCAGACATCTTGGACAACAGAAGATGAGAAACTCTGCATCTGTGAGGACCTGCAGCAAGTACCAGGCCCTGGCATCAGCACCGTGCACTGCAAACCGTGCCAGTTTCCAATCAGATGCACCTCAAAGCCCCGGCACCCGATATTGTTTCATCTTTAAACATCATTTATCTTGGTCCTTCTTCAGTCAGAAAAGGATAATGAAGTGAACTGTGGGATACTGAACAGGGAATTCAGGTGGAGAACTTGAGGAATGAGTCTCCCTATTTATCTCCCAAACACTTATGGAACAGGTCCTAGTTTCTCTGGCTGCCGCATCTGTTTCTGCTGCCCTGCCCAAGGTGTGTTACCTTGGGAGGCAAAGCCACCTGGGAAACAGGAGTATAGCGTCTTCTGGTTTACGACGTCTGACCTCCCTGTGGGCTCCCCCAACAAAGATGGAGATGCCACCAGTGGAACGTGCCCCTGAGACAAACAATAGAGGTGATCATTTAAAATTACGGAGGAATCCTGTCAAAACTGTTGATGTTAGTCAACTCATCCCCAGAGGAGAGGCAAAAATGATTCTCAAGACTATCAGTGACCCAGAATAACAGTCAACATAATGGTGGCTTAATAACTATGCAAAGCTGAGGAGCTAAATTATTTATGAGAAAAGCAAATAGTAATGAAATATTGGTGGCTTAGTTACCTACTCTCTTTGCTGAGACAAAACACCCAGTACCCAAAGTAAAAGGGGGAAAGGTTTCCTCTGCTCACAGCTGATGGAAATTTTATGTCATGGTTGGCTGCCTCCAAGGCAGGATGGTACACAGCAGAGCAGACCAGTCGTAGCAGGCAGAAAGCAGCAAAATAACAAGCAGGGTACACAAGATTCTGTCTCTTACACAGTGTGTCTAGAGAGCTGGATCAGGACCATGCTGAACTGGTCAGGGCACCGATTTAGCAATCACACACCCTTACCCCTGGCATCGCACACTTCAGATCCAGTCACCTCTGTAAAGTCTAAGATGACATGAGGCTTTGAGGGGACAACTAGACACAAACCAGAACAATTAGATTATTAGGGAAGAAAAGAAGAAATGAAAGGAACATAAAAAAGAAAGGAGAGAAAAAGCAGGCTAGTATAATCTAAACCAATAAATTAGTACCTTTAAACATGAACTTTTTATCAAAATTACCTGGAAAGTTTTAAAAAAAGAAATTGCTAGAATTGTGCAACCTTTGATTTAATAAATCAGAGTAGGAGTATGAGAATTTATTAGCTTTAATTTTTTAGCTGTTGCACTAAGGACCACACTTTGAGAACCATTGCTCTAAACCTCTACAGAGGAGATTCTATTTTATAGTTTATCAGGAAAAGTATTGCTAGGCAAATCAGTTATCCTCATTTTTGTTGATGTTGATCTGTAAAGTAATAAACACTGTATTTTCCATCACATAACTCACAGATAAAGTATAAAATATGTTCTCAGCTTCATTCATGATATCTAAAAAGCTAGAATTGTGATTTTATGGCCTGCACACAAAAATGAATGAAACTCAGAGACAAAACAGGTTTGGAGTTTATTCAAAAGAGTTTCAATAAAACCAATCACAATGTAGCAGGTAAAACAGAGACCAGAACATGCATGTTTTATTCTAGATTCTTCTGTCATAAACTATCTCTATGTTTGAGACCCGTCACTTGACATGGTTGAACATCTTCTCATTGTAAAACGGAGAGACTAGAAGACCTAAGTCCCTCTCATTTGCACCATTCTAAACTGGGTTATCAAGTAGCCAGCAGAGCTGTTTTCTAATTCACTCACTGTTTCCTAAAATAAAATTCTCAGACATCATTTTGCACCATAATGTAATTTACAAAGAACAACTATGACAAATATCTCATTTGACTCTATTCCCTTGGATACTCTAAGCATTAATGGAGGCTAGCAGCATGGGGCGGTGGCTTTATATTTATGCTCAAGCTTATAAGATGGATATGTCACTACATCAAGTGTTGCTTCTACTAAGTTTTATACATTGTTAAAATATTGACGTAAATCTGAAATGTACTTTTATTTTATTCTTAAACCTTACGCCTCATTTAAGAATCGTAGCTCAGTTCTTACTCATGTAAGTGCCATTTATACTACAGATGAAAAATCTTCAATGTACTAGCAGAATTTTCAACACATAGGTTCAACTTATCAGAGTCGATGTAGTAATTACTAGAAATTAATCCTAACACAAAAATGAACTCATTAACTCATAAACATCTTTATAAATGTCAATCTATTTTTTTTTTTTTTCAGTTCTGAAGGTTGAAGCCAGTACCTGCCTACTGAGCTATGTAACTAGAACTTTTTTTGTTTTTATTCTGAAGCTAGATCTTGGCAAGTCACTAAATAGACCAGGATGGGTTAGAGTTTAAAATTCCCTGCCTCAGAATCCCAGAGTGTTGAAACTATAGGAATAGAGTCCCTGTCATACCTATAACATGGTATCTGATCGATAAATCATGGGAATAGTTCTAATCTTTATTTATTTATTTATTTTTTATCTTTTTGAGACAGGGTTTCCCTATGCAGTTCAGGCTGGCCTTGAGGTAACTTTTGTAGCCCAGACTGGTCTCAAACTCACACTGATCCTCCTGCCTCAGCCTCCCAAGTGCTGGATTATAGGTGTGCACCATCAATGCCTGGCTCCCTTTTTACTTAATGTTTAGTGTATTTAGTACAGGTTCTGTAAGATCGGACTCGTAGTGATCCTCCTGTTTTCAGCCTCCCAAGCACTGGGACTACAGGTAAGCACCACCACACCCAGTCTTAACATGCCCTGCGGGCAGGGCTGGCACAGCATGCCAGGGACCAAACCCTGGTCCTTATGCCTGCCTATGCAGGCTGTTCAGTATGTTGAGCTATCTGACCAGCCTGGGAATGGTTCTTACACTTGGAAGTACAACTCCTTATTTGGTTCTGAAGTTCTGGCTTACATATACTTTGTGACTTAGGTTGTGAGCAGAAATTTACAAGTTGACTGGGCTTTATTTCTTGGGAAACTAATTAAGAAAAATCTGTATTGTCATGTGTCAGTAGACCAGGACTGAACATTGTACTCTGGATCATTGCATTTGAGTTTTATGTGAAGGCTGGCTGTGTTAAGAACTGTGCTTTTTTACAAATGCAGATTCTGCATTACATTTTGAACCAGAAAGAATCATGGAGTAAAATACATTGTACAATTACACAAAAGTACATCAACTCTTATCCCTGTGAAAATTAACAGAAAGATTGCTTCAAACTGTGCCTGCCACATAAAGCATGAGGGAAATGTCAAAATATTTTTTCTTACTTGTTTGAGCACTATTTTTAGATGGTTTTTGAATAAGGAACACATATTTGTTAAAGATGCTGAATTCATTCCAGATGGAGGCTTTTCTGCAAAGTTAGGAGGATGTAAAAACTCTGGTTTTCCTTTGTCATGAAGAATCAGAAAGCCAGATAAGCTAGCAAATGAAAGTTTGTCCAGCCCAGGGCTAGGAATCTCCATGAATATTATTATAACAAAGTTAATATACTTTACCTATTCTAATGAAATAAATCAATTAAAAATACATAGAGAAGGGAAGCAGGAGAAGGAATGAGAAGAAATGAAGGGAAATAGTGTGAGGGAGGAGACAGAGACGCTAGCAAATGGAACAATTGCACTTATGCTTTCTCCTCAGGCCTAGCCATGTCCTTGGCGCTATCTAGAGCTCTTGTTTACGGGTTCCTAAGCCTTGGAATGCTCACACTCTAGACGTGACAGACGTTGTACAACGGGCCATCCCTGAGTTACGAGCTTCTCCTACATACCAGCTACATGAAGTAGCAGTGTAGTGCTTGGAAGAGGCTTGGCAGGGGGCCCACTCTGTAACAGGAACTTGCTTGGCAAAAGGCCTCTTGCAGCACATTTGCGGTGTGCTCACTTGTAGCCCTTTCTTTCCCACTTAGCCCCTGGAAGCTCCTGTGAGTGGGCTGGTTCACTGAAGATGTCTACTACCAAGGAAAATGCAAGTGCTGAGCTTCTTAACATTTGCTTCCTGGGCTCTATTCACAATTTCTGCCAAGTGCTTCTCCCACTGCTTGTGCCAAAATGCATTATGAGGTCACATAACATATGCACTTCTCTTTGTGATGAACTGAGATACAAGAGATATAACATAGCAGTATGATATTACTAAGCATTATCTTTGGGGCTTGAATCAAAACCAAGGAGTCAAATATTGTCTCAATCACAGAAGGGGCAAAGTTCAAAATATTAGGCTTTTGCAGGAAGAATGAAAACATCTATAACTCTGATAGTGTAATCTCATTATAGCAGCTCTCCATTTAAAAATGTCAAACACAACTAAGAGAAGTAGGCTTCATTCGTCAGTATGTTAACAACAACAACAACAAAAATTAAGACTCATAGTGTGAAAATGCCTGCAATTAAAACATAACTGATGAATATTTCAGAAAAAAAGTATTTGTCATCAAACAATGCTTGCATTGTAAAGCAATTCCAAACTATGCATGAAAGCTTCCAAATGCTAGTACAGCATTCAGTTTGATACTGGAGTTTTATCACATTATTTCATGCAAAGAAGAATTATATACTCAATCTATCTGACAGCTTTGCATATAAAGAACTGTCTCTGCATGATAAATGTGGTGAGCTTATTAAGTTACCAGTACACTGCCAAGCCATATTGTGTCAGTGACATGAAATCCAAAATGTTCTCAAATGATTCTGTAAAGGAAAATGTAGGAAAGACTAAACAGCCACATGTTCTGACTTTAATAAAAGTCACAATGGCAGCAACCTCCACCTTATATCTAATTAGAACAAATCGTCCATAAGCTTCATTTAGCCCATATTTAATCCATCACAGGTTTATATTTTGAGGTGCTTGGAAATATTAGTTTTTGATTTATTATCTGTCACTTCACAGCTAAAAAAAAAAAATTAAACGGAATAAAAATCAGAACAGTGTTTCTTAAAACTAGAAAGGAACAAGTGGTTTCAAAACCCTCTATAAGGAAAAAGCAAACTAGAAAATAATACAAAGGTGACTTCAGGAAAAAAAAAAGTAAATAAAATTAGAAATAGATAGTAATTCAACCTGCCCAGTCTCCTAATTTCTTTATATTCCTAAATACACCTCTATTCTCCTCAAAATTAGAGTGAACAAAAAACATGTAATTTTTTTTTTGCAAACAGGAATTATGAAAGCCTTACATGATATTCATGTGCAATAAGTCTCTGCTATTAATTTTATTGACCAGCACTACTATTAAAGAACATTTTCTAATTTGGGGGCATTATGCTAAGCACTTGACTTGCAATTGTTTTTCTCTTTATTCTTAGACTGACTCTCTAATATCATTTCATTGTGCAAATGAAGAAGATAAGACATGTGTACACAGCATGTCTACAGATGTGGGGAGTAACGTGAACCCGGGTCTGTATGACTACAGAAGCAGCAAGCACATGACCTCTCTGCTGCACTGCACGCCTTTGCTCCACCAAGTTGTGGGCCATTCCCTTCATATCCACAGCAGCCCATATGTGCTTTCAGATCATCCTAGGCAGAACTGTCAGCTAACCCTACCCAAAGTCCTGGCCCAATCATACTACCATAACAGTGAAGATTCTGTATCTGTGCTCCTGTCCAACAGGTATTCAGTGGAGGTATAACTTAGCCACATGCACTATGCTTTGGTCAAAATTTCAAGCATTACCTGCTATTACAAGGAGAAATTGCTGAGAATAGGTGCCATAGTAAAACGTCTATAATGAATGAAAGCTAGGCTGTCAATTTAGAAATTAGGATACTCAGTAGCATCTTAATGCAGTAGTATCCTAATTTGTTTTGATGCTTGTCCTGGTACATTCTTAAAGTATCGGTGAACACAGTAAAATATTGTTTTTCAAATATACACTGTCTGATTTGTTGACTCCACTTCCTGAGCTGGGTACTGAGTGTGCTGATGCTGAGGAGTGGAATCAGTGCTTTCCACCTGGGCAGAAAGCCTCGAATGCAAATGGCCAGTGATCATCTCACCTCTGGTGATACCAGTAAGAGGAAGATTACATAAGTAGGAACGCGGCATGAAAAGGACAGACAGCTGGATTGAAGCTCAATTCAGTGTTATGTTAGGATTTTCCAGAATTTTTCTTCTGATTTCTTTATAATACAAAATCACAATATACTAGTATTACTATACAAAGTGACTACACACTCACAAAATGTGCAAATTTAAGAAATTATTAAGTAAGATGTGTGTTCAATAGATTCATGGTTAAGATTTCCCTCTTACAGAACGTGTTCAACGTTTATTTCCTGTTACTGAACTTTCTCTGTTGAGAGTAACAGTGAAAACAATAACTAGTCAATCATGCGCATGTCTGCCACAAGGGCATGAAGTCATCCCTTTGTGATGCCATTATTAAATTATACTTGGAATTTTCATTACCAGGTTAGCTTGCTAGTCATTGCAGGAACATGCAACATAAACACAATTTCCTTGTTTATTTTTCAGTCTTATTAATTATGTATTGGGGGTAAGACTTCAGAAAATTGCTTTTTATGCTCACAAGAAATGTATTTACAAATAATTTGAGAACACTCATGGAATACTAAGCACTAAGGTGTTCTTGGAAAGAAAACCTATGACCAGATATTTCAGGTATTCATGTAGAGAACTTAAAACTGCAAGAGGCATCAATAGCACAATGAGTGTGGTGTTCTACATTTTAGCAATAGTTTCTGGAACATTCATGAGCAGACAAGTTGTCCTCAGTGCCCTGGGCTAATTTTCATTACTCTTAGGTCAGTTTTCATTCTTGAAAAGCTAAGTCATTTCTTAAATAATGCCTGTTTCTCCCTTAATATCTCTAGAGTATTTGAGAAGATACACACACATACACAGAAACATACACACACACACACACACACACACACACACACACATGGGTGAGGGAAATAGAACGAAACGAAAAATACATTTGTTTAAAGTCCAAGATCCTTGGAACTATCGAAGGCATGAAAGAAAGATCACAATGGCTCTTACTGCTTCGTCGCCACATATTTCACTTCCTGTCTTGCTACTGAGCCTGAATTACTCTGTTACTCTAACGTGTGCTGGACTGGGAGTATAACATTGCTTGAATTTCATAACATCATACAACACTTGAGAGCTGAGCTGAGTGAACTGGAACGAAGTGTCTGGTCAGAGTGAATCACCCGTGAGGCCTGTCAGCAAGGATGGGCCTTACCGAGGAGGGAACAGGCGAACACGGGGCGGCAAAGGAGGGGAGGCTGGTGTGCCTTCTTGTGGTCTGATTTCCCACAAAGAAACCACAGTCCAGTTTGACAGGGAAATTCTGCCACTGGTGGTGACACGTGGCTTGTTATCTGACCATGGAACAAACTAGTTTCAGAAGAAGCAGAAGTCATACAGTTCCTGAGGAAAACCCCAGGTAAAAGGGCTTGTGCTCAGCTTAATTACTAAAGACATTTTATGTCCTTAGAAAACATAAAGAAATGCATAGACAGCCCTCATTCAATCCTCAAAGGAAATGGTGATCTCCACAGGCAGGAAGGGATGTGTTTAGCATGCGAAAAATATCTAAGGAAATCGGGTCAGTTAACCACAGGAGATGGAGAAGGGAGACTGTCACTTTCTTCTGCAGATCACAGGAGAAAGGCTGGGGTCCTGAGTGGGCTTCTGTAGAATAAAAAATCTAGCTTCCGAAGATGAGGGTCCATGTGCCACCTCTGCGCCAGACCACCTGGAATGAACTGCAAAGGGAGTTGGGGAAAAAGAAGCAAGGACAGTAAAACAGCTAGCCAAAAGGATAATTTCAATTAAAATGCTCTGTTGGATAGTCTCTGATCACACTGGAGAACTACGTGCTGTGAGTTAGATGTTACAGTTTGTCTCCATGTAAAGTAAGGAACTGGCATCTTTTACACAGCAGAACATGAATTTCAGGTGCCTCAGCTCTCTGGCTGTTCTGAAAGTCCTCTAAAGAAAGTCAGCCAACACAAGCAAAGCACCCGGGAGTTGGGGTTCAGGGCACAGATGTGACAAACAGGATTCAAAGAGAGACAAGTAGAATGCTAGCACCAAGTGCACATTGAAGAAAAAAGAGGGGGGTGCTCCTTCTCCAATCCTTGTAGTGGGTTCTCCTTCTAGGCCAGCTGCGGGCGACACCTTCCTGGACAGATGCCCTTGTCCCAACAGCCACACAAAGGTGCCAGAAGAATCCCTAAATCACTGCGCTAATCTCACAATGCCATTAAAGCGTAGAGGAGGGGAAGAATCCTACTGCCTGTGAAAGTCATACGTCGGCAAAGCAATTTCATCCCAGTGGCACAAGGAATTCAATCACCACCCCTGGTGCTGCAGATTTAATAGCTTAATTTTCTATGGACTGACAACGTCCACCCTAACAAGCCCCTCGCGGAATGCCTCAGGACAAAGCCGCACAACACATCATTTGGTGCTGTGTGCTTACATAATTACTACACCCCCAGGAGCATTTCACGGGGTGGGGAGGGAGGCCTGAGTTAGCAGGGGAAACTTAAGCACAACTTCAGTATTTGGAGAACATAAGGTGTTATTATAGGATTAATAAGCAAGGCTAGTTCAGCAATAGGGAAGACTGCCAAGGGAGGCTGTGGAATCGCTATCACTGGAGATAATGAAGGCTGAGAATAGATACCCACCCAGAATGGATTTTAGAGACTAAAAAAATCTATTCTACTCTTCTAAAGAAGGGGATGAGCTATGTGTTCCACTGTGGGGTTCTTCCAACCAAATGATTTCATAAATTAGATAAAGCAGTTTAGCTTAAAATATTACTTATTAAGTATTACTTATTCTAAAGTGTATCCAGTACCAGGATGGCTGGCTGCAGGAGCTATTCAGTGACAAATCTAACTGGAATCACAAACAGCTAGTACCTAGAAACAAACGCCCACTCTAAACACAGGACGATGAGAATCCAGAGAGGCCGAGTTTTGTCATGTGGAGAAACAGACATATTTCAAAATACTACTAGTTATATTTACATTCATCAAGATGCTACTTAGTTATGTTTCAAAACATAAGCCTTGAGTAAGCAAAAAATCCAGTTGTTTCGTTTGTACTTTGTCTAAATTGTGTCTGATGACTATGGTAAAGAGACTCAGATCTCCAAATGCATTGACTACTCCAGAAACAGTGCGTCCAGTCATGTGATAGTGGAAAATACAATTTTCACAAAGGCTTGAGCAAGTTGGAGAGATGCATAAGATTTTAAAGCATCTTGTGAAGGTAACAAGGGGTTCAAATTTTTCCAGATCTAGTCACGGTATTTTTAAAAATTCCATTAGTAAGCACGGAACAGGGCCACCACTCCGAGGCTGCATCTGTGCTTAATTATGATGCTTGGCTCCACGCACAGTACACTGAAACACTTCATTTTCTTTGAGTGAGTGAACTGACACCATGGTAATCTACTCAGTCAATACCCTGTAGTATTCTCTGCCGAAAGTACAGCAGAAGGTAAGATATTTCTCTAAGCTTTATCCAGTTTTCTATGATGCTACTTTCCCTCGACTCTGAATAGGTTAGTTTCTTGGTTCTGTTCTATGCTTTTTAGATAAATTCTCATTCTATGGCTTTCATTGTTTTCACTGGTCATGCCAAAGGTATGTAATTTTAATATATTACATTTTGATCTTAGAAGGAACACAATAAATTACTAGACCCTTCCACTCATCTTTGCTTTCAAACTGTAATCATACTATAAGGTTTGGAGAAGGATATATACCTTTGAAAGTCCGAGTATTTACACTGTAATTGGTTCATTTTGACTTGCATGCAAACTTGGATGTGCCTATGCCCTGAATGTAAATGGGTGATCTCCGACGCTCCTGGAAAACTTTTAATGGATTTTAAGGGTAAATGCTATACTATGTAGTGGAATTAAAAACACAAAACATTTCTGTTATCTATACGATAACATTAAACATTCAATATTAATTTATTTTTAGTGAGACTAATTTAAACTTCATGAAATAGTCAAGCTAAAGAATATAACTAATTAATATCTGGTAGAGACATCCCAAATAACAGAATGTTCTGAGAACTTCTAGATCTGAGCATTACCATTAAAAAAAAAAAAAAAACCAACTGTATTTATTCTGTGACTATAAGTGCAAAATAATTAGTAAGTGATGATCCAATGATGAATTTAAGAATATCCACAGTTATAGTGGGTTTTGGATTAACTGAGAATGAAGATAAATAAAATTAATTTTAAAAATTGAATTTGAAATCAGTTGAAGTATTACAAAGTACTCAGTGCTCCGAATTGGCCTTCGTGGGAGATTTCCTTCTGCAAAGGAAAGTAAAGCTAACTTGGAATTTGACGGAAAAACATTTTGCAGAATTCTTAAATTATCTATGAGATACCCATTATTTGGGGTATCTCTACCAGCCATTAATCATCTAACTGCATGAAATCTTTGGGAAGAAATAGACCAACCCTAATTCGTAGATAAAAAAAAAAAAAAAAAAA
>PVJA010002970.1:0-100161 GCA_004027025.1 Myocastor coypus | reverse complement strand
TTTTTTTAATTTTTATTTATTTATTTTTTCTTGTTTCAGAACATTTATCCATTCACTCATTTTTTTATGGCCGGCTCAGCCTGCCCCGATGGCAGGGCTGGCACAGCATGTGGTGCCGGGGATCGAACCGCGGTCCCTGAAGCCGCCCAAGCTTTTCCAGGCAGGCGCTTTAGACCACTGAGCCATCCCGCCGGGCCCCAAAAAGTGACAGTCTTTACCTGCAGGACTTCTCCTTCTCTCCCTCTCTCCTTCCCTTTGTCAATAAGAGAAGTTGTCTACCCAGAAAGCAAATCACGAGAGGATCTCAAGATATATAGAAGAAAAAGATAAAAAGAACAGGTGTGAGTAACTATAACTCACCTCTTACCTTACATTTTCTAAATACCATTTAATGGTTGAAGCAAAATTTATAACACTGATGTTTTGACATATATAAACAACATATTTAAGATAAATATATTATAAATGGGATATGGGAAAGAGACATAAGGAGAGGTTCTATTTGTACACATTTATAATAAAATACTTAGAATAGCCACTAGAATATGTACTACAAGAGACACTAAACACAGCAGATAAACCAAAATGAAGTACTCAGAATTATGTTTCAGTAACACACTGGAAGGCAAAAAAGAAAATAGAGAAACAACAAAGCAAAAACTAATATGGCAGACATGTCACACCCAAGTTAATAACAGAAACCATAAGCAATATGACTTCATTTATAGAACAGATTAAAAATGACACAGAGATGGAGAACAGCTTGGTGGTTACCAAGGTGGTACAGTTTAGATATGGTTTCTGCACACCCCCAAAGCCTGCGTGTTGAAATTTAATTCTCATTGTAATGTAGTAAAAATGTGGGAACTTAGTCCAACTGTGGTGTTTAGAGGTGAAGCCTCTGACAAGTGACTGGGATTGGTGAAAAGGAGCCCAAAGGACTCGATCTTGTGCCTTTACAAAGAGAGAAAGAGAGACTAGAACACACCCACATACACATGCATGTGCACGCACACACACACACACACACACACACACACACACACTGTCTTGCCATGTAATACCCTGTGCAGTCCCTTCACCTGAGACCTCTAGAGCCATGAG
Source organism: Myocastor coypus (assembly GCA_004027025.1). Lineage (NCBI taxonomy): Eukaryota > Metazoa > Chordata > Mammalia > Rodentia > Myocastoridae > Myocastor > Myocastor coypus. The sequence continues at coordinate 99,057 of PVJA010002970.1, read as the reverse complement.
CCAATATAGTTGTTTTGCTTTGTTTTGAACAACTCAACCCATCTGCAGCAATTTATTGTTGGAACACAAAGCAGACCAGTATACAGGCCAGGGCTGGTTGTGGCAATTATGGGCAGGAGTCTCTGTGATGAGGAGACACTCCTGTAACTTGTATCTTGGTGTTGGTGACAGTTGCACAAATCCACACACTTGGTAAAATAACACAGAACCAAACAGATACTCTCAATATGCCAAAGATAGTGTCCTGGCTTTGATGCCATGTAAGATGTGACTCCTGGGGAAAAGTGGGTAGGGTACCTGAGAGCTTTTTCTTTCCATCTTTCTGGGACTCTACAATTATAATAATTACTTCAAATTTTAAAATCATAAACAGTACCTCTGCCATTGCTCTGACACCAGGCCCAGCTCACTACTGACCTCCTGGGCAGAGCTCACTCCTTTGTGTTGTTTGAGCTCCAGGGCCACAAGAGCCACTGGAATTATCTTTGTTTTTGTTTTTTGTTTTGTTTTGTGGAACTGGGAATTGAACGCAGGCGTTTGTACTTGCCAGGCAAGTGCTTATTCTACTGAGCTATCTCTCCAGCCCCTGGGGCTCTCATTGGCTGAGGCTACCACAGGAACCCAGAATGCCCTATTCCAGCTCCCAGAGCTTGTGCCCTTATCTCCCAGGCCTCAGTCTCTATCACCTCTTTAAAGTGGCTCCCAACCCCTCAGGGTAAAACCAACCAACTCGTGTTTCCCTGCTGAGGTTCACTATGGCACAATCTCCTCAGGTTTTCTCCACTGCTTAACTGTTGATCACCCATTGCCTAAGAAAGGAAGTCCCATGAGGCAGGGACCCCAACCTTCAGCATACGACTGGGATGGCCAGAGCATCCCCAAGGATTTGTTGGGTATTTTGCCATCTATGGCTGCCTACAGGGCACACTGGTGGATGAATGGTGGATGCATAGCTGGGAATTGCCTGACACCACTCCTGGAGCAGCTGGCAAGCTCCTTGGGGCTGGGCTTTCTCAGGCCCTTTTCTGTGCCTCTGTGGCCTTTTCCACATAGCTACTCCAACCCAGAGGCTTTAGGACAGCAGCAGGACTTGGGACAGGAGCTCAGAGCTTGAAGGACAGAAGAGAGGGAGAGGAAGGGGCAGGGAGCTAGGTGGGGGCTCCACGGGTAAGGCCAAACCTCGCCCATCCTGCCTACATCTACAAGATGAATGTGGGTAAGGTTTGCATGACCATAGCCTGTTACCAGGTTGGAAGGCAGCCAGGCTATTCAGCCAGGTTAAACCTGGACCCCAGAGCCACTCATGCACAGCCTTTTCAGCCCCCAAGCCTGGCCTGGGCCAGCTCTCTCTATGGCTGCCTGTAGTCTGTGCTGCTGCTGATTTGCTCAAGTTTCAGGGTGGGAGTGGAGAGAAGGGAAGCCAGGGTTTCCAGAGGGGCTGTTGCTGCTCCCTGTTCCCCTTCCACATCCACCTCCTGGGAGGCCTTCCTTAAAAGAATGGTTTCCAGAGCAGCTGCAGTCTCATCAGAAGTCCCTCTGGGGTTCCTCCCAATGCCACCACTCAGTGCTTTGGGGACCTCATAAGGCAAATCATGCAGGCTGTGGTGGTGCTCAGGACCAGAGCAGACATGTGAAGGGCCGCTCTGTGTTACACTTTCTCTGAGGCACTATCATTATTGGGCAGGGAGTATCTGTGACTATCTCCCAGATGGGGAAACTGTGGTACAAAAGACCTGCTATGCCACAAGAGATGTGCTTTGACAAAGTAGGGGGTACAGGGGGTTTCCTTTTAGCCAGAGTCCCTCTTCCTGCCCCACATGGAGGCATCAGGCATATTTTTAAGAGTTCGCTAATCCACCATGAGCTTGAGGGGGTTTGACTTCTGCATTGGATCTACTTCCTCTTGAGCTTGCCCCAGTGACCTTGGCTGCCTGGAACAGCTCCCTTTTGTGGGAAGCCTCCCACCCATAACACACTGCCTGCCAGTTGCCCCCCCCATCACCTCCACACACCTGTAGGCCCTCTCCTGTGTGTGCCCTCAGCAAAGCCCCCCTCAAAGCCAGTGCTGTGGGCATCTGCTATGCCAGGCCAGCCCTGGGGCATGGGCTGAAGTAGGAGGGAACAGTGGGGACCTGCTCCCTTCGTCCAAGTCCCTTTTCCTCCTTTCAGGGCAGGTGGCAATTTTTTTTGGCTCAAAGAACAAACACTACAGAGACATTAAAAATACTTAGTGGTTAGTCAGAGATGTAGTCAGACATAAATGAAGGGTGAAGCATAGAGATCAAGCTAGAATCTCCTTGACAAGGCCAACTTCTCTCACCTGGAGGACACTCCTGCCTCACTTCCCCAATGGCTAAATGGCCGAGGGGGTCAGGCAGGCTCAGCCAGAGCCAGGGGCTACAAAAATGCTACCAAGCAACTATCTCTCCACATCTTCTGCAAACATTCTCAGGCATGCTGTCCCTAGTGCTTAGCCAGCATGCCCCTGGCAGCCCCTTGGACCAACCGGAAACTGTGGGTGACTTTGTGGGGGAAAATACAAGAGACTCTCCAGGACTAGGACAACTCTTAGAGTGCCTCAGCCTGGGGACAACTTCAGAGCCTCCACCTGCAACCCATCTACCTTTTCAAAAGATGTTTTATTCATTAAAATATGTGGTTGTATTTGTAAAGAATTCATTCATGTACAAGGAGACACCAGGCTCCACAGGCCACACACTGCTGACAGCAGCTCTGCTGTGTCCCTGAGACTGTAGCCTTAGAGGAGTATGTAGGCGACCAGGGACGTCCTGCCCTCTGCCTTCTCCAGACACAAGCTGCATGTCCAGCGAGGCGCTTCATGTGCCTGTGTTTTCTTCCTTTTTCTTTCTTACAAATAGTTTTTGAAGACCACTCTGCTAGCACCGGCTCAAGAGCTGCATCCTCTTCCTTCCTTTTCTCTTCCATTCCCCTCCCACTTCTGTGTCTATGTATAATAAAGCCAAAGTGCCCAGTCATGGTCATACAGAGCGGTGTATGCTCACAGTCCACACATGCTCGTGTGATGACAGCAAAACAAAGTCTTCCTCCTTCTCCCAAAGGTCATAGCTATCCCACCCCAATCACAATCCAACTCCCATTACTCAAGATGAGCTCTGTTCACTTTGGCCTCTGAATTTCATGTAAGTGGGGTGACTCACTGCTGGGCCAGATGCACACGGGGTACCTTTGTTCCTCCCCTTTGTATGTGGCTTCTCACCATCGGGGAAGGAAAAGAGGAAGGGATGCCTCTCATGATGATATTATGTCACATGAGAGTCCCTTTCTGGCTTTGAAGAGGCAAGTGCATGTGGGAAGGTCACGAGGCAGGGGACAGCTGGTGGCCTCAAGGAGCTGATAGTCAGCAAGAATTCTCCTCTTCCTTGCTGGGCATGCCGGTTCCTGCCTGTAATCCTAGAACTCTGGGAGGTTATGGAAGAGGGGCTACAAGTTTGAAGCCAGCCTGAACTTATAACAAAAAGTGTTAGGCCATTTTTCATATTTTAGTTATTATTACTATCTTTTGTGGCACTGGGGATGGAACCCATGGCCTTGCACATGTAGGCAAGCACTCTGTCCCTGAGATACTTCCCTAGCCCTTTTAAAATGTTATTTAAGTTGCCCCGAATGGCCGTGAACTTGTGATCCTCCTGCCCCAGGCTTCCAAATAGCTGGGATTATAGGCATGTGTCACAGTAGTCCCGCTGTTTTGTATTTTTATATCACTAAAGCCAACTGTCTCTTCTTGCTTGTATCAATGGGAGTTGGGGGTCTGTCACCTGTACTGACCAGGTCTGACTGGATACCAGACCTCTGTGTGCCCTGTCCCCAACTCTCCAGGATCCTGGCACTCTTGAGGCCCAGCATGTCCTGGAGAGGTCAGGAAAAGGAAAGGGGCACTCTCTGCATCCCTCCCTGTTGCCTGTCCATACCCCACCTCATTGCTGAATGTGTTTTGAGGCTGAATAACCATGTAATTGGTTCATACAGTCCATAGTCAAACTTTGGCAAATATGTTTTTCATAATTAGTTGATGTTTATTTAACAGGAATAACCAGCCCATTACATTTAATGAGGCAGGTTATCATGTACGAGGTGGAAATGCTTTTCCTTAAGAGCAACCTGCTTTGGTCTCTGCTCAGGTCTGTGGTGGGAACCCTAGGAGAGGAGAGGCTGGGACCAACAGCACAGGCTGCCTCCACAGGCAGCCCTGCCCTGCTACTTCTCCTCTGGGTTGGGTGCTGCATGGTTATGTTCTCTCCTTCAGTACTGGAGAGCAAACCTGGGGTGCTAGAATTTAGATCAGTGACCCCCAGACTCTGTTGTGCTCAGAGGTGGGCTTGCAGGTGGCCAGGTCATGGGGTATCCTGGAGGGGGCATCTCCTCCCCAGCTCTCCCTTCACTCTGCTTTGTGCTGCCAGGCTGTGAGGTACCCTCCTCCACCCAGGCCATTTCACCATGGTTTCTGCCTTGAAGCCAGCTGACCAGAGATCTTAACCTCAGCTCAATCCAGCCTTTCCTCCTTGAAGTTCTGGGTACTGGGCAAGAACTTCATCACTACGTGGCCCTTAGCCCCTGTAGAATTGACTTTTCCCTGACCCAGCTCCTGCTGACCTCAGAGCTGCTTCAGAGCAGGTCTTTCCCTGCAGCATTTATAGGGGTGACTGTCCATAGCAGGCTTTGAGAGCCAACACAGAATAAGGGTCACGAACTCTTGGAGATCCTCCCGCCACACTGGTCCCAAGGGTTGTAGGACCCTCTAGTGTACTCTAGGCCTCCATTCCACTCTTCTCCCCACCTATCCCAGTCAGCCAGATTCATGTCTCCCTACACGCTGTAGCGGGCAGGAAAGGCACCTTGAGCAACCCAGACTCTGTCTAGGGTTCAGCAAAAGAGGCCTGGGCAATACCAGCTCATGCCTGGGTGCCCTGAACAAGAGGCTGCCTGTTCACAGGGCCTGAGGAGCCATGCCTTCTGTCCACCAGCACAAAGAGGCTTTTGGCCTGGGGCTACTTACAAAAATGACAGGTCCAGGGCTGGGGATATAGCTTGTGGCACAGTGACTGCCTGGCAAGTGTAAGGTCCTGAGTTTGATTCCTAGTACCAAAGCAAGAGAGAGAGAGAGAGAGAGAGAGAGAGAGAGAGAGAGAGAGAGAGAGAGAGAGACAGAGACAGAGACAGAGACAGAGACAGAGACAGACAGAGATAGACAGAGAGAGAGAAGGAGAGAGAGACAGAGACAGACAGACAGACAGACAGACAGGTTCATTTAAAAGAAAACATACAGTTATTTGGAAAAAATGTTCCTAATTTTGTCCCCCAGAAAAAAAGCAGTGACATTCTGGTACATAAACCTCTGGTATTTTTCTTTGGATGTGTACACATTTTTACAAGTAAGTAGCTCTTTTGATCCAAACGGATTCTTAGATCAGAGTGGACAGAGTTGAATTCCTACATATACTCTGTCACAGTTCACAGGGGCTATGGCACTATGGATAGACACTTGGATGGCACTGTGCCCTCTTTGCCCCTGTGGCTGGCATCCAGACCATCTGACATTCTGCCATTGCCCTCAATAAATACCACCTCAGCAAGTAGTTGTTTTGCTCACCAGTTCAGGCTCAGCTTCTGACCTTGGCTTTGGCCTCACTTCCTCAATACAACACTTCTGACCCAAACTCCTGGGCACCCCCTAGAGTCCACAATTGACCCTCTATCATTTTTACTGTCTGCCTCTAAGGCCAAGAGGAAATGAGCTGGAGGGCACCAAGGACAAATATTAGTGCCTGGGCTCCCTAGGCAGTGACACTGAGGCCCACACACACCTGCAGCACTGCTAGGGAAGCATGCTGGGTCAAGGGCTGACAGCAGCATCCCAGCAGGAGGCCTAAGGGGACCACAGTGGAGCCCCCCCGCACCCACTGCTGAGGGCTAAACACGGCCACATCCACTGTCACAGTCCCATGGAGGGTGGTGCCGAAGATGCCCCCACTTTCCAAATAAGGAAAGAGGCCTGAAGGTTCAGAAGCCACTTACAGCCCACAGCAGGGCTTGGAACTGGGCTGGTCTCTGTGGCTGAGATGCCTACTGGCACAGCATGTGGTGCCAGGGATAACCCCCAGTCCCTGCACTTGCTTAAGCAGGTGCTTAGTTCACTGAGCTATCTTGCTGGTCCCATGAGCTGTTTTTAGGTCAGTCCTGAGACTTCTGGGTACCTGCGTGGCTCTCCCAAGCCTCCCAGGACAGCTGTGGACTCCACCATGTCCTCCTGCCATTGTACCAGCCTGGTTCTGAGAATTTTGCAGCTCTTATACTAGGAGAACAGGGGTTCCATTTAGGGCTCCAAAGTCTTCCTGTGACTTGTTCTTTTATCATGCCCCCCACTGTTGCTGAGAATAGTGACCTATCATCTTCTAGTAATATAAACCACCCCAGCTTTCTTAGATTCCAAGTGTATCTTATTTGTGTTTTATCTTTAGCCCATGTGTACCCTTGAGAAGGAGCTGATGCCTCTGATAAGTAGCATTCAGAGGAAGCTTGTGGGGTTTAGAGTTTTTGAATTTGCATACCTTTCCATGAGCCAGGGTGCCATGGCAGATACCTATAATCCCAATTACTCAGGAGGATGAAGAAGGACCACAAGTTCAAGACCAATTTGAGTAATTTAATGAGAACTTGTCTCAAAATAAAAGTAAAAGGGGCTGGTGATGTAACTCAGTGGTACAGCACAAGCCCACCAGGTGCCAGGTCCTGGGCTTCATCCTCAATGCTATCAAAAAAAATTGATACATGTTGCTAAACACATCCTCCCCAGTCTTAAGTGTCACCAGCTGCTCATGCACCTTGTTGGCAGTCACTATGGGAGGACTGGCTAGGAGGAAGATTGTTCTCATCTGCCTCATCCTGCTGTTCAGGGCTCCTGGCCACCTTGGTGGTTCAGCCTCTGACCTGGAGTCCTTGGGCCTCTCCAGGCCAGGAGTGGGGAATAAGCTGACAGGGGCCACCTTCCCCCCAGACAGCTCCAGGGCAGTATCTCGGAATCAGGCAGAGTGGTCATCTGGATGTTCCCAAGTCCTGCCGAAGATGCAGCTGGGACCCTGCCCCCAAAAGAAACTGCAGTGTCAGACCAAGTCCTGCTGTGCTGTGTTGGGCAAGATACTTACATTCTCTGTGTTGGTGTCTTCAACTAAGAGCACAGAAGTTGTAGTTAGTCCACAGAGTTGTGTGAGACTTTGAACAAGTACCTATTTATAAAGGGTATAGCAGGCCAGCCAGATAGCTCAGCATACTGAAGTGTCTGCTTTGGCAGAGTGTAGTGGCTGAGGTTCAGTTCCCCAGTGTGCCATGCCAGTACTGCCCGAGGCACACTGAGATGGCCACTGAAACTGGGTGTGGTGGCACACACCTGTAATTCCAGTACTTGGGAGGCTAAAAACAGGAGAATCACTACAAGTCCGATCTACATAGTGAGACCCTGAACACCTTGTAGACCCTGTCCTAAATTCATAAAAAAAAAAAAAAAAAAAAAAAAGAGTATAGCAACTGGACCATCGTAAAAATCTGATGTCAGGTTTGATTACTGTACCATTCTTCGCACACTATCTGTGACCTGTGTATGCAGAGTGAACACACAGCAAGGAGCATACATTGCCATCTACACGCATCATCCATGTACATCAGTATGTACACACAATTACACATGCTTGGTCCATACTCCATGGTGCTCATCAGGACCTTCCTTTCCAGAAAGGGTGGCTGGTCCCTGGCCCCACTGTGCTCAGCTTCAAGAAGTAGCAAAGGTTGGGAGCAGATGGCAAAGCCAGCTTGCTGCTCCTCCTCCCCGGAGTCCTCTCCAGCAGCTGTGCCCATGGTGATCATGCCTCTCACGCCATCCCTCCAGCCCCACCAAGACAGTGATGGGAACATCTGCTGCTCATCTCCAGCTCTCACATGGCCCATTTGTGTTTCCAGCTCCTTCATCTCCTCTGTGGTCACTCTGGAGCACTAATCCTGTTTTCAATAATCAGGGTGCCCTTCTTCTGATCCTCCTGCCTCAGCTTCTGGAATAGCTGGGATTATAGGGCTGCACTCCATGCCAAGCTATCATTCCCTTTTAATAAGCAGTTCTCACGCTGTGGGTTGTGACCCCAGTGGGGGTCAAACGACCAAAACACAGGGGTCGCCTAAAGCCATTCTGAATCATAACTGTAGCAAAATTACAGTTCTGAAGTAGCCACCAAAATTATTTTTTGGCTTGGGGTCACCGCAACATGAGGAACTATATTGCGAGGTCATGGCATTAGAAAGGTTGAGAACCACTGCTTTTAATAATCCCTTGGCTGGGGTATGAGCCTGGAGTGTCTGCCTCCAGGTGTACACCTGCCTGACACACTCCTCCCTGGGCCATGCTGAGGGCACTTCCTGCCACACATGGCCATGTGGAGGTGTTAAAGGCATATGTACATACATGAACATGCCATGTCACATGAATGCACACACATATCACAGGCACACTTATATTGCAGCAGAGATGCAGATGTCTCTGAGGATACATGTACCGTATACATACATGTATTCACTCTCTCTCTCTCTCTCTCTCTCTCTCTCTCTCTCTCTCTCTCGGCTAGGAGCAAAGATGGGGAAAGACCTAGCTTTGATTTCAAGAAGTCAGAGATATGGCTAAGATGTGGGCAGAGGGGACCCTGGGCATCAGCTCTGCAAAGCATGCTGACTGCCTGTATAGACTCAAGTCCACACACACAGATGTGAAAACATACACCTGGACATACACAGAAGAGCTCACACATGTGTGTATGAACATATATAGATGTGCACACAAGTGTAAGCATGTGCACACAGACACATGTACACACACACTCTTACTGTGTGTGTGGTCTTGGATATAAGGGACAGGGGGCCATGTGTACACAGACCTATGCATGTGTGTGCACACACATGCACAGAGTTCTGCATGCAATCACACCTGCATACTCGAACACATAAACAGTATGTGCCAAATCAGGTGCTTGTGCATTTGCCCAGGCTGATGCGTGCATGCAGATCCTGCGGACACATCACACAGTTGGCGCTCATTCCCACGCCTCAATCTGAGTCCTCAGAAAATGCCTGGGAAGACAATTAGGTTCACATAGCTCAGACTTCTGGTGATACTAAGATGTAGGGAGTAATATCCCAGCCACACCTCACCACTACCCCCTTAACTCTGGCCTGGGCTCCATTCCCTGGGTAAGACCTGTGGAAACTCATGGAAGAGCCAGCTGGGAAATGCCCAGGGGTCAGGTGGGTAGGTAGGACACAGAGGCACTGTCATTTAGCCTGGGCCTCCTAGAATAAGTAGAGCTCACTAGGTGAGGTGCTTATGACTGCTGGTCTGTCTAGAGCTCCAGAAAGCTCCTTCCTCCCCAGCCTTTCCAGGGACCAACAGCTGGTGTTTCAGCATTAGCAGTCATGGGTGCCCTCAAAGGGGGTCAGGACTAGCTTGGGAGGTACACCCTAACAATGAGGCTTGGCTCGAGAGAGGGACAACATCATGTCTGCTCCCCACAATGGCTCTATCACAGGTGACAAAGCTCAGTTCCAAAAGACAATCTAAAAGCAGCTCTGCTAGGCTGGGTAGCTTCAGAAGCCTGTGTGTGAGTAGGCACTGGGAGAGGGCAAAGCTGATGGCTCAGGGTGATGCCAAGAGGAGGAGCTTGGGTACAGAAGGAAGGTGGTCAGGAGCCTGGGAAGGGCCTGCATGCTAGCCAGGAAGGAGCAGTGCCAAGAGGACATGCATGGAGCCCAGTAAGGGTTCTGGACGGAGAAGCAGGCTAGGGGAACAGGGGCAGAGCTAAGTCAAAGATGATGTCTGAGGGACCTCTGACCCCTGACTAGGCCAGACCAGAGTGGGGTCACCCACTTAGGCACCAGGTCATCAAGTTGATCCCTGAAAACCATGAGTTTTCCAAGATATAGGAGATTTGCACTAGCCACTCAAAACGGATGTCCTGACCAGGCCCTACAAACTATAGAAGCCCCTGTCTAAACTATAAGGGTGGGGCTAGGGAAATAGCTCAATGGCATAAGTGCCTTCCTTGACCTTCGCATAAGTGCAAGGTCCTGAGTTCAATGCCTAGCATGGGAAAGAAAGAACAAAAATCTGAACATAAACTACAAGGCTGGTAACTTCAAACAGCTCAGCTGCTTGTTGATCTTGGTGCTACTCACAGCACTTTTCTATCTATAAGGGCAACCTTCTCTGCCTGGCCCGCTGAATACTCATCATTTCACTGGATAGGGTGTTGCTGATTCTAGAATCACAAACAATAGCCTATTACTATCTTCAAATTAAATATGTTGTAATTTTGAATTCTGCAGCCCTCTGAGGAAAAGGGGAAGGGGTGGGCCTGGGCAGTGTGAGGCCAGACTGTGACAGTGGAGATGAGAGGTTGAGGGGGAAGGGTCCCTGCAAAGCTGCCTCTGTCCTGCTCTGTGTGTGCTCCCTTCCCAGCTCTGGGTCTGAGCCTGGAAAGGTACCCTCACTACTAACTTTCCAGCTCTTTATCTGGGTCCCAGGTAACACCTGAGAATGCCGCCACTGCCACTGTTTCCAGGGCACCCTATGTGCTTGTGAGCTCTGGGGCCACTGACTTTGGGCCACAGATTGCCTACTGGGAACTGAGGATGGCAAGCTCAGGGTGAGTGGGTGTGTCCTGGTGGCCGCTCTGCTGTACTGGCTCCTGCACTGCTGAGTGCCAGCTGAGCACCAGAGAAGCTGTAGTGGCCCAGTTATATGCTGCATATCTAAGGGAGGCTGGGGGAGGAGAAAGCTGCTGTGAGCCATCAATGTCCACAGGCGTATGAGAGGGGGCCCGACAGAGGGGAAGCCTGGGGCCAGGTGTAAGGTCAGCCCTGCGCAGACATCTGGAGGTGGCTCTCTCACTCTGTGCAGTGAGCAGGTGCAGGCTTAGGCAGCATCAGCCCATAGGGCGCACACCTGGCACTCGAGTTCCCACTGAGCCCCACCTGTCACTGAAGCTTCTCCACCCCCAGGCTGGGCCAAGCCTAGGCATCCAGAGGCTTCTGAGAGAACTTCAAAAGGGCTAGCCATGTGCAATAGGATGACTGATGTCACTTACAAGGTCGGTAAGCTACGCAAGTGGTGGCCCTGGGACATGGCCAGCCTTCCTTTCCATCTCCTCACACCCTCCAAAAGCAGCATCTCAGGGGCCCTGTCAGCCAGCACAGGGCAGATGGGACCTCCCCCAGGATGCTGGCCTGTCTCCCATCCTGCCCCAGGAAAATGAGCTTTCCTCCATCTTCTCATACCTGTTGCCACGTGGCCCTGTGTTGCTGCCAGGTAATCACAGGGTTCATGTGTCTCCCCAGCCAGCCTGGGGACTCCCTGAAGGGAGCAGCCCATCTCACAGCTCTGCAGCACCAGCATCCAGCAGTGGGCTGGACACAGAACAGGTGGCAAGGACTGTTGGCCAGCGAGAGAATGACTGAAAACAAAGGATCTGCTTTATTTGTTTTTGGACAGCAGCACATTCTGTTTCCTAAGCACATTGTGGCCGAGCTTAGAGATGAGGTGTCCTTGGGAAAGGGCAGGGCTCAGAGGTGTGGCCTGGGTCTGGTCCGTGGTCCCATGGTTGGTCCTTTTGCTCACAGCTGCAAGCTGGCGCTGGGGACCAGGTGTGGTGGCTACTCCTCAGCCCTGCAAAGGGAAGGTCAGAGTTCAGTCCCAGCCCCTGGTATCCCGAGTCCCCATAGTCTTGAGCCTTGGCTCCCAGCAGCCTCTGTGTCCTGCTCTCACCTCCCTGCCCAGCAGCATAAAGGACCTCTAGGGACACATTCCCACAGTGATCTCAGCAATTAGGACACCCTGGTCTCCTGTGTTAGCTGAGAGCTGGGCTGCTTGCCTTTCTCTGGGACAGAGCATGGTCTCGCTCTACTTCCACTCTGCTCTCCAAGGTTGCCCTCAGGGAGGCTGCTGCTCCCACCTTAACAGCTCAGCATAGTTCACACTGACACTCGGCCCTGGACCTGAGGCTGCCCGCAGGTTTCTGAGCTGTCCCTGGAACTAACACTGTGGCCACCCAGCTGCCCTACCACAGAGGCCTCTGCCCCCATCAGTTGGCTGCTTCTAGATGAAAAGGCTGAGATCTTTTGGGGGTCTGCCTTCCTCCTGCCCCCAGGAGCCTCACATAGCAGGGACTGGAAGAGGACAATGAGGCTTTATCCAGCCTCACTGTGACTCTGGCACAGGTTGCCACCTGCACGCTGCAGACAGCATGGGTGCCCAGGCTGGCCTCTGTGTTGCCAGCTGCTCATTCCAGTGGCATTGGGGTGAGGGCTAGGAAGGCAGGGCTGGGCCTGGCAGCACCCCAGAGTCCATTGGGCATCTAGAGCCCAGGAACACTGGGGCTTCCTGCAGCCTGCCTGCCTCGCTATCATGGTGCAGTGAAGACACATGGGCAGGACACACTTAAGTACACCCTATGGGGACGGGAGGAAAGGCAGATGCCAGGGCAGGGAGTAGAGGAGCAAAGGGACTGCCTGTGATGGGACACATTAAGATGTGAGTGCTTCCCTTGGTGAAAACCAGGGCATGATGACCAGCAGCTGAGGCACAGAGAAGGTTGGCGGGCAGCCTGGCCCTCACTGACAGGTAAGAGACTGAGTTCTTACTTGCCTATGGGTGCCCCAGCTCCTCTGTCCATAGGTTGGTGGGGCTAGCACAGCCTCTTCTGTGGTTGCCCTGAAACGGCAAACACAGTTCTTCCTCCTGCTGTGCTTCCATTCTGGGCTTCACACTGTGAAGGCTGATGAGGCTCTGGGCCCACTTATCCCACAGGGTAGCTACTACACTAATAGGAATGGGGGTACTGGTGTGGGCTGTGCCTGGTGGGCATGAACAGAGCAGAGTCCCAGCATGGGCACACTAGTGGGGTCAAAGCCTACAGGACTCAACACTCAGTGGGAAGAGCCCTCAGATAACAGCCAGAGAACACATAGCCTCTGACCTCAGCCATTTTTATTTTTAGTAGTGCTGGAGATGGACTTCAGGGTCTCAAGCACACTATGAAAGCACTCCACCACTAGGGCACAGTGCCACCCAAAAAGATCTCAGCCTTTTCATCATAGGCACTTAAAGCAGTTTGTCTCCTACTTTGGTGAAAGAAGCTTTTCTGTTAGGTACAGTAGCATATGCCTATAATCCCAGGCACTAGGGAAACTGAGGCAGGAGGATCACAAGTTCAAGGCCAGCCTGGACAATTTAATGAGACCTTGTTGCAACAGAAAAGGAGTAAGGGCTGGGGATGTAACTCGGTGGTAGAACACTGGCCTAGCATGTGTGAGGTCCTGGGTTCAATCCTTAGTACCACCCTTACATTGCCCCAAAGCAACAGCTTTCCTGGAAGAAGACAGTCATACTTTTTGCAACACCTTAACCAATACAACAGCCTTCAGGTAAAGCTCTTGTTGATGAGTGAGGCTCCCTAGGTGGGAGGTAGTGTGTTGGGCATAGAAGGGCCAGGTATAGGCTGGAGTAGCCTGTGGCATCAGAAGATGGGGCAGGGCTTGAGGAGCCAGATAGAACCACACAGAAGAGAAGGCAGCAGCCACAGATAGTGGGAGAAGAGGGACAGGAGCTGCTGCCGGCCATGGGAGCAAGGGCAGGCTTGGGCATTCCTCAGGTATGAGGATGGCCTGTTCCAGGACCCCCTTAGCCTGGTACTCACTCTGCTCCTTTTCCTTCCATGGGACTGTTTCTGCTCTCACTCAATCTCCTCTCTCACCAACCCTAAAGCTTACAGGCAGGGGTCTGGGAACTTGGATACCCTTGGCTAGTGCTGGCCTGGAAGGTGAGGCCTGTCCTTGGGCCAAGTCTGAGGCATTCACAGAAGTGAGTAGGTAGAGGCTCTAAAGTGGAAGATAACTAAGGAACACCTTACCTTGTGGGCGCCGCTTGCACAAACACAGCGCTGATAGGCCTTAACCAGGTCCGAACATAGCAGTACCTCGTGCGCATGGTCACGGTAGCAGCGAAGGATCTGGGCCTGCAGCCCTGAGCACACGGGCTCCACCCTGCGGGGTCTGCAAATGATAAAAGCAGGCAGGCTGGCTTAGATGCCAGCATGGGCACAGCTACTTCCCAGTGGGCAGGGAGGAAAGAGGACCGGGTTCACTTGTCACCCTCATGCCAGATGCCAATGGAGCCCCAGAAGTCTACTTGTGCCCATGTAAGCCATTTGAGCCTATGAAGAACAGTGCAGGGTGTAGTTCTGGGGACACGGAGGCTCACACCATGCAGGTGTGAAGCACTGGGCTGTGGACCCCTGCCATGCTGCAGCCTGAGCACCTGCAGAGGCCAGAAGGTACTTGGCAGGCAGCGACCTTGCCAGCTGCACCCAGGTCAGCCACTTCTTGGGGCTATAACCATATGATGCATACACCATATTCATTTTCTCACAGAACACTGTTTTCCTGATTTAAAATGGACAGATGTGAAACAAAATCATTGGAAACCTATTAGAAACATGCAGTAAGAAAGAAAACATTTTCTGTTATATTTCTCAGAGATAACTATGGAAATATTTTGAGATACTAATTTTCTCTTTCCTTTATCAAAGTAGTCTCAAAACCAACAACAAATGAATATGTTTATTTTTTAAAAATTGCAAAACAAAAATAAATGACAGGACCTACAAAGCACAGAGCTGTCTCAGATCAGCTCCCCTCCTCCAGAGTCTTCTTCCAGTTCTGTCTCCTTTCCCGCCTTTCTCCCTCGCATGTGACACACGCTGCCGTGCTCTGTGCACACACTCACTCCCATGCACACAGTGCTCACAGGCTCACCCACCGCCTGGCACCACAGTCCGCAGCATGTGCTGCTCATTATCCCCACCTCCTCGCACACCGGGCTCTGCAGCACAGGAAGTGAGGTCATGCTGCTAGGAGGCGGGAGGATGTTTATTTCCATCATCTGGGTTACCCTGCTTCCCTTATCTACTTTCAGAGTAGGCCCTGTGTCCACCATCACACAGGCTCACAACAGCACAGGTGGGCTTGCAGTACCCTGCTTCAGTCACTTAGAATTCAACAGCACCATGATGGAGGACACTGAGGGAAGAGCAGAGATGCAGGGAGCTGTCCATCAAGTTTCTTAGCAATCAAAGGATGGGTATCAAACATGTTCTGCTGCAGACATGTGGAGGGAAGACATGTCAGCCTATCATGCTCCCACCCATACCTCTGTGTTAACGTGTGGCCATGGAGGATGTCAATGCTGGTACAAAGCAACACCATCATTATTTCACAATGAAGAGCACACAACAGAATATTTGGCAGCTTCAGGAACAAGACCTTGAACTGCACTGTGGGGTACTTTAGCCCAGCAGTGGATACAGCTGCCAAGGCCAAGTCCTTGGCGTCCTTTCATCCCACACACTCTGGACGTGAGGTTGCAGTCCTACTCCATACCACAAAGCCTCTCTCAGAGGAGGGCTCGTGGGGGTTTTGCCTCTGTATCACCTCTGCCCTCACATGCAGGACAGATGGCCTTTGGACACAGTCCTAGCTCTCAGTCCCTGGAGGCTCCCTTCGCCAGTGTTCATCTGCCATTGCAGAGGTGTCTGCAGCAAAGTCACAGATGGGGTGCATGGGGTCATCCTACATCCCTCTCTATATGCTGCTAGAATGGCTTAGTTTCTGTATTTAAGAATTTGCTGCATGGAGCAGCAAATCCTCATCCCTGTTCCCTCCTTCTATGGCTTCAGTTGCCCAGATGAGGGCCCTGTACCTTTTGAGGTCAAACTGCCTAAAATACCCAGTGGGCTCCTCTGTTAGGAGAAACTGAGCCACAGTGAAATCTATCCCCTATACCCAGTATCACCCCTCAGCCTGCAAAGGCCTCTCTCCTCTGGGATTTATCAGAAACCTGGTCCTTTAAACACTATGTGTCCTTAGAGCCAAAGCTTATAACATCTAGCCTTGGCAAGGACTTTCTATGCTGCATGTTTTGTTCCTACTATACTCAGGCTACCCTTTGAGTCCCTGGAAGTTGTAGGTTCCCATGCTACGAAGGTGGAGCACTGCTCCTTTACCCTCCAGGGCTGATGCTGCAGGTCAGTGCATCTGTGGTTACCAGTGGTTTATGCAGTTTCCTGTCACCTACACACTAATCTCTTCTCTTCCAGCTTCCTTATATGCTATTCCTCTTCAGCATGTCTTTGAGTCCTAAACACTTTCCTGTTCTGCTGGGATACACTCTTCTAAGAGCTCAGGATCCTCTGTATCTTTCTGAAACATAGCTTTGCACAAAGTGGGATGCACTGTTAGCATCA
Source organism: Myocastor coypus (assembly GCA_004027025.1). Lineage (NCBI taxonomy): Eukaryota > Metazoa > Chordata > Mammalia > Rodentia > Myocastoridae > Myocastor > Myocastor coypus. The sequence goes on along the minus strand of PVJA010002970.1, from coordinate 82,690 downwards.
AACGCCCTGGAAGCATGACCAGCAGGCACTCAGCCGACACCCATGTGTGTGTGTGTGTGTGTGTGTGTGAGAGAGAGAGAGAGAGAGAGAGAGAGAGAGAGAGAGAGAGAGAGAGAGAGAGAGAGAGAGAGAGAGAGAAGCTCCAGAGTTAGCCAAAACACAGCTTTTCTGAACTGTTACCTGGTGTGAGGCCTCTGACCTGTGTGTTGAAGGTGCTCCAGGCAAGCTAGCTAGAGGCATGGTAGCCTGGCCTAAGCCAGAGCTCAAACCCTAAGCCCTTCTCTCTCAGAGGAACACCAGAGACACTGACATTTATTTTGCAGTGATGTGATGAGCATGGAGCAGCAAATCCCCATCCCTGTTCCCTCATTCTGTGGCTTCAGTTGCCCAGATGAGGGCCCTGTGTCTTTTGAAGTCAAACTGCCTAGAATATCCAGTGGGCTCCTCCATCAGGAGAAACTGAGCCACAGTGAAATCTATCCCCCACACCCAGTATCACCCCTGGGCCTGCAGAGGCCTCTCTCCTCTGAGATTTATCAGAAACAGTGTGAGGAGACAGAATGGTAGGCAAATGTCAACTGGAAGAAATTTCACCCACTTGTCCATAAAGAGGCTCTGAGATAAGACGGAAAGCACTAGTCCTAAAATGAGTGCTTTCTCTGAAGCAAGGCAGGGCTGGGCCAGGGTTAATCCACGAAAGGCGGTTCAGGCTATCCAGCCAGCCCACCCAGCAGTTGGCCCCTGCACCCTTCTAGCAGGCATACAAACCGGCCCTGATTTTCAGTAACATTTGGCCTGGAAACAACTGCTCTTCAAGTGCATAAATAAACGTTATTCATGGAGTGCCTAGACTTTCCAGAACAGAATCATGTCCAGCTCCTACCCAAGACCTTTCACCATAATGAAGATACACTTTGTGTGCAAGATTGAAGGCCTATGTGGCTGTGAAGGGGATCACACCACCTCATCATTGTGCAGAGTGTCTGGTCTCTTAGGCTTAGGGCAATGCTTCAAAGACCTATTGCTCCCAGCCCTATTTCCTACATATGTGCAGTGGGAATAGTGACCCTACCTGCCAGGACCCTGCACATGTACAACAGTGAGTGTTGTGAAGTGCTGTTGTTATTAATGCTAGCTGCCAATGGGAGACTGAGGCAAATCTGGGGCTCAGGGTGGAGCAGAGTGTGCTTGCAAGAAGGTGGGTTACTAGCAGCTCTGGATGAAAAAGCAATGAGACATAGATACCTCAGGGAAGTGCACTGCACATGCTGGGCTTGCAATGGGGACCTGGCCTCAAAGTGTACCTCACTCTTTGAACTCAGTACTGAGATCATTCAAGACTCACTCCAGACCTGGTCCAGGGATCCAAGTCATGGACCACACAAACCAGACAAGGTTGGCAAGACCCAACTCACAGACTTGGTAAAAGGGTTAATGCTGGAACTGTGACCCTCAGAGGAAGACAGAAAACGAGGTTCCCAACAGCAGCAGCCCACAGCCCAGAAGGAAATGTACCCTCATCCACTGGAGCAATAGCTGCATCTGGCCTTCTTGTTGCACAACTCTGTCCTCTCCACTCTGGCAGACACTCACATGGACAGGTATATGGCATAGACAGAATTGCTGCTGGAAGAAAGCACCCCACTGAAGCCTGGGACAATCTTCTGTACACCACAAAGACCCCTGTTGTGGAGTCTCCTCAAAATTCATGTCCTTCCTACACTCTCTGAATGTAGGCATAAGATTCCTAACGATGTAACTGGTGTCAGTCAGGCCACAGTGGGGTAGTGTGGCCCATAGAAATTCAGTTCAGGGTGGAGGCAGAAACTGAGCAGTGTTCTAACCAGCCAAGGATCAGAGGGACCAGCAACACAGAAGTGTGGGAAGCGCCCTAGACAAGGCTTTCTGAAGCCCTTGGGGGGTGGGGGCTGGACCTACTCTTGCCTAAGTCTGGACTCAGGGACTAGGGAATAGCAAGAAATATGTTTCTGTTATTTGAAGGCATGCAAGGTATGACACTTGGTAATGGCAGCCCAGGAAATCTACCCAGTCAAGTATTTGCAGTAGACATACAGCCTCAGAGCAGTGAAGCACTGGGTGGGCAACAGATATACCCTGGGTCTACTCTGTGATACAGAGTGGCACCCTCTCTTGAATCATAGTGCAATAGTGCCTGAGTAATAGCCACTGCATGTCTGAGAGCCCCTCCTATGCACCAAGCACTCTGCCAACCAGTGCAGAGTTCTGATTCTGCCCCCTGTGAGGTCTTGTCTACAATGAGTGATGAATAGCTATGCCTTGGTTTACTTGGTAACCATAGGAAGGGGCTCTTTCTTGCTCCTTAGGAAGTTTTCTGTGTTGAGACAATAGAGGTGAGGACCAGGCTTGACAAAAGGTACATTTCCATTTTCGTATATAGCAGGTGTACCAAGGACTTGCACCTTCTCATAAGAGTCCTACTATGTGCTGGATGTGCAGAAGGCCCTGGCTCTGGCCCTTTCTGGGCTTTTGGAACATTCTGGCCCATTTGCAAGTGTGCTGAACAGGCCTGTGGCCCTGGTCATTCTGGTCTCAGGCAGAACTTATGACGCATTTAGAACCCATGGGCCATTCAGAACCCAACCCGGCAGGCCTATCACAGGCTAGGTCCTAGGAATACCCACACCTACTCTGTGAGCTGGCACTAATGTCCTGTTCTGCCAGTGGGGGCTGTGTGTGCCGAAAGACACAGAGAGGTAAGACAGAGGCAGAGTAAGGGCCTGGTGTGTCAGGCTTCATGCTGTGTCTTTTTAGCTCCACTCTACCTTTAGAGAAGTCCATAGCATCTGACAAGAAGCCAAAACCAAGGGTATAAAAAGGATAGAACTCAAACCAAGTGGTGGGCAGGACTTCACAGCAAGGGAGGCCAAAGATTACTGGTGTCCTTGTGGGGAGGAAGATCCTGGGCAAGAGTATGGGCAGGACGAGAGGGTGGAAGACAGGAATGCCCTGGAAGGCCAGTGCTGCAGGGCATGCAAGGGACAACAGAGAGCAGAGTCAGGAGGAAAACCACTGGCCTGCGTCAGAGCTGGATAGTGTCTTCCTTCTTCCCCACCACAGCTGCTCCCACCACTACAGCAGGGAAAGGATAAAGGCACAAACTCAGGTATCTCTTTCTACCTCCTGCTGACTCTCCTATCAAGTGTACCCCAGCCTACTCATGCACAGCCCCAAACCCTCTGTGTGCACTCTCCATTTTATTTAATAAATGGAATCTCATCAACTTATCCTTCTTCTATTATCGCTGCTGACATCAATCTGATAATATTGGCCTGGTGTGGAATTGGGCTATTATATATCCTCCTGATATTTAATTTCAGAGCAACATCAGCAGGGGGGTGCATCTACAGAGCAGGCTTTTTATTACAGGCAGCAGTGAGGAGATTCCAAGTGCATTAGACATTCATCTTCGTCAGGTCCAATCTAGCTGTTCCAAAGAGGGTTTTGCTCTAACCTGAGGCCAGGGCTGAGGGCTGATGAGACCAGATGGTAACTAAGGACTTGGTTAACTGGCTGTTATCGATGAAGTGCCACTCAGCCTGGATAAGTGGAACCTGGAGATCCTGCCATCGATCAACATGCCACTTGGGATCACTATAGGTTGCCCCCTCCCTCAGGCAAGAGAGGCTACCAGACAGCCCTAGCCAGACGAGGGCACCCAGGGAGTATTCTGCTGCAGGGGAATGGGAACACAAAGGGACAGCTGCTGCTTCATGGATGGTGGGCACAGGATATGCTGCCCATGACAGGAGTCTCTAGGGCATTCTTCTTCTCTCTCATGAATGTGTGTATACACACACACACACACACACACACACACACACACACACACACACACACATACACACACACACGGAAAGGCCATTTCTTTATTTGTTCCTTTATTAGAAAAAAATAAAAGGGGCTGGGGAGATAGCTCAGTGGAATAAGTGCTTGTCTGGCAAGTGTAGGGTCCTGAATTCAATCCCCAGTACTACAAAAAAGAAAAAAGAAGAGAAAAGGACTTGTACCTTCCCCTAAGAGTCCTGCCATATGCTGGATGTGCAGAAGGTCCTGGCCTTGGCTTTAGGGATAAGAAAGAAGCAGGCTCACAGTGACCTTTGGTGTTAGAGGAATACTATGCTCACAAAAGACCAGCTTGGTGTTCCTGATGAACTCAAGGACTTGAATAGAGTCACCTATGAGACAACTGACAGCAGTCTCAAGGCTGACTTCCAGAACCAGGCACCTGGCCAGGAGAGCTTCCATGAATTTGCCAACCAGATGTATGTGTGACTGGCTTTGTCCAGTCACCTTCACAAAGATGCTTCACTGTGAGCCAACACTGCCCCAAGAGGCACTGAGCTCTGTGTAGTGCTGTCACCTTGGCTCCTCACCATGCCTTCTTTGGTAAGCAACTCCATGGTAGACTGTGGAACTGCCCTGTGACCATAGAAAGTGAACACCAGTCTCTCTTTCACTCAGGCAGCAGATATTTCCCTAGTGCTCAAAGTAGGCAGAACCTCTTGAAGGTAGAGTCTCAGCCCTGCCCCTAGGGGCCCCTACTTGAGGATGAACATCACAACCATCTACAGTGGCATATGACCACAGTGCATAGATAGGACCTAGCTCCTCAGTGTGCCACCTGGGCCTCTCGAAGCTGCAGCCTGGGGAGGTCAGTGGCCTCCTGCCTGAGGATTCTGAGCAGCCACCTCCTAGAGCTACCAAAGTACACCAGATCCTGCCACCCCTGATTGTTCCCTGGTCTACCACTGCCCTTCACCAAGACAGAACATAAAGTAGCAGATACTGTTCTCACCCACAGCCATCAGGCAGAAGTCTGGGGCCTGTATATGAGACAGAGCTTCAGGGTTACTACCCAGGAGCAGGAGCAGCTAGCTCATGTGGATCACAGTCTACCTGGCTGGGTGCTGTGTGCTGGCACGTCCAACCAGGGGAGGAATCTGGGCCCCAGAAATACTACGATGGACTCTAGCGTGAAGCCAGCTCTCCATCCTGGGAAGTTCTCTTGGTGGCATAGTGATAGAATGCAGGGCTGCTCCAGCATCCCACTGCATAGGCCAGAAGTCAACAGATCCCAGAGTTGTTGGGGTACAGGTGAAGAGCCCAAGGTGGTGGCAGCCATTCCTAGAACTCTAAGGGCTGGGTGGCCCACATCAGTTTAAGGAAAAGGACTTGAATAGAGTCACCTATGAGACAACTGACAGCAGTCTCAAGGCTGACTTCCAGAACCAGGCACCTGGCCAGGAGAGCTTCCATGAATTTGCCAACCAGATGTATGTGTGAAATTTCATCAGTGGGGATGAGAGCCCTGGCATGCTGAGACACCCACAGCAGCTCCCAGAGCTCCTGGAAGCTCCTGTCTGGCTTAGAGAGTGCAGCTAGCTGGTGGAAACTCAGTTGTTTCCCTGCTTATTATTCTCAACAACATCAACTTTTATGCTGGAGACAGGCTGAGTGGCTGGCTCCCAAGTGCCTGACTGTATCTCCTGGATGCCGCAGTGAGTGCCTGAATCCTATACCAAGTGCTTTGTGTCTAGAAGCTATGGAGGGGCTTGTCTCTAAACTCATAGCAAAAGGTGTGGACCCCTTCCTATCCAGACCAACACTGTCTCTCTCCTGTGGTCCTGTTCCTGGTGCCCAGTAGCCTGTTGGCAACTCTTAGGCATCTGTCTATGCTTCTCCAGTCTCCCAGAGCTCTCTTCAGTCTTCCTCATCCTCTGACATCAACCTTTCTTCAGCCATCACCCATGTATGCTTTGCCTGGGAAGGGTCACTTCCTGGGAGCTAAGCTTGGTAGAGCAGAGACCACACACATAAACAGAAGTGATGGGCATACAGGTGGAAGGACATACTATATGTGGCAGGGCATGATCTGGAGGCTGCCAAGGGAGGTGACCATAGCCATAGGGAAAGTCCAGGAAGTCCATACAGTATAGGTGGCATTGTGTTCACTTGGCTCTTAACTCTCTCAGGAGCCTCTTTTCACTTCTCTACCCCCTGCCCTACATCAGACCTTCATTCTTCACCAAAATGCACTCCTGATGCTCCCCCTACTCCCTCTGGCCCATCTACTTTGCCACCAGCAGGACTGAAAAACACCTAGATTGTAAGTCAGTCCCTGGTGCCTGTTAGGTGGAATCTGCACCTTGAGCAGCTATTCCACAGGCAGCCTGGAAACTGCTGTCTCACAGCTCAAGGCAATTGCTCTGTTGCACAGATCATGGTACTGGGGTTAGTAGTTGTACAAATGCACTATGGGCCTACTGTGTGTCATTCAAGGCCTACTGTGTTTCATACCACAGGCCTACCACAAGCTACTCTTCTGTCTTTCTCCCTCCAGAGTCATTTATTTCCTGGTGTTAAGTCAGTTGGTGGGGAGAGAAGCACTGTGGGCCATCCTCTCGGCATGTCCTGTGTGTCCTAGCCTACACCCAGGCTCCTCTCTTTGCTGGTGCATCCTCTGTATCCCACTTCAGTGGTGCACAAGCCTATACAGACTTCCCCTGGAGAATCTAACTGCTTTTTTTAACTGTGGTCCCACCTCCTGTTCCCTCCCAGTGGAGGGAAGTATTCTGTCCTATAGCCGCCTTTTTGTGCATACTCCAAGGGACTTTTCAGGGGCTATCTCCCTACAAGACAGCAGGCCTGGAGGCAAGAACCACAGTTTATTACCTTGATTTCTACAGGATCGCACAGAATGCTGAGCAGGAAGCAGATAGTTCATAAATAAATTGAGGGAGGCAAGGCATCAATAATTAAGTCACTGGGGTTCTGCCTCACTACAGCTTCTGGGGGAAGAGACTGGGTATACTGCACTAGATGCCTGTGAGGGCTGACATGGAACTGCAACCCTGCAGGCAGACCCTAGCCATGCACTCAGCTCCTGGTCAGCCAGGCATGTGCTCTGGGCCTGCTGTGCTGTACTTCCCTTCCTCTGGCCCTGTTTCTGAGCTCAGCTGGGCTCCTGTTGTAGCCTCCAATGCAGTCCTACAGTTCATCCTCACTCCCCAGCTCTGTGGGTGGGGCCTGTACAGTAGCCAGGAGCTCACCATTAGTGGCTCAAGAACAAGGCGTACACAGCCTCCCTGCCTGTCTAGGACCCTTCCCCAACACCCCCACAGACACCAGCAGTACCACTGTGGCTGGCCAGGCCAAGGCCCCAGGCTTAGGTGCCTGAGTACCCTCTGAGTGCAAGGAATTTGCAGTGGCGTGTCCCTCAGTGCTGTTAGACCACAAGATGGGAGCAGGGACCCAAGAGGGCTCTGAGACAGTCAGGCTCCTCACTGGCCATTTACAGCTGGGGCTGGGTGTCAGTACTGGCCACACTTGCTCCTCCTGACAGGTGCCCTTAAAGTCTGGCCAGCCCATTTCTCAACTCTGACCTCCTAAGTCTTTCTGTCAAGAAACCCAAGCCCATGTAAGCTTTCCCACATGCTCCTGGGCTCCTCATTGTTACCAGTGCTCTCCATGCCCAGATGAAGGGATCCAACACCACCCCGCCACCTCCTGCCTCATCCACCTGCCCAGCCTAGCAGGTTATTTCCACTCTCCTGACACCCCCTGGGGGATGTTGAGACTGCTCTCAAAGCTCTCCTTAATCTTTTTTTTTTTTTTTTGTGGGACCAGGGTTCAAACTCACGACCTTGCACTTGCCATCCAGGCACTTGTGCCATGGAGCTATCTCCCCAGCTCAGCTCTGCTTACTCTTTGTCCAGATCAGATCCAACACTATGACCCTGACAGACCCTGGGTCAGTGGAAATCCTATTACCTATTTCCTCACACCATCCGCCTCATTGTTTTTAATTAAGTCCAACTTTAATCTTTACTTTCATGGATTATGCCTTTAATGTCACATCTAAAAAGTCGAAGTCACTGGATGTTCCCTGTCATCTTCTGGAAGGTTTATGGTTTTGTGCTTTACATAGGTCTGTGATCCATTCTGAGTTAATTTTTGTGGAACACCATTTTTAGGTTGCTGAAATGCTTTATTTGATGTAGTCTCACACACAAACAATGTGTGCATAAATCAGGGTACAGAATAGGGCAGAGAGGGGTAAGCCTGTTCTCTCCCAAGTCTGCCGTGAGCATACTCAGAACCTGGAGCTCTAGGAGTGGTGTCAACCATGAGCCTGCTTCACCATGTAGGACACACGGGGGTGCCACCCCATATCCTACTCCTGTTGATGACACCAGAGGAATCAAAGGTCATCCTCTGGGACCTCACTCTTCCCTGAACACAGATGTCACTCAGGGCAGGGACAGCTGGCCATGTGATCTTGGTGAAAGCAGCCAGCAAACCTACTCATCTTACTGTCTCACCTTGGATTTAAACTGAAAGGGATTTTTCTCAGCACCTGCACTGGTCACCATCGGCTTCTGGAGTCTGCAAGACCCCTGACACAAAAACACAAAGCATGGAGGCTGAGCTCTAGGTCTACTACCCATAGCCATGCAGGGCAAAGTGCAGTTCTGTCTCTGATTCTCAACTTTCTCATCCATAAGAAGTTGCCAAAGGACCCTGGCTTATTTTCAGAAAATTATGATTTTAGTCTTTTTCCCTCCTAGCAGAAGCTGGAACAGGTGTGATGTAAGGAGGTCTGCAGGAAGGCTGAGGGACAAACATGTGAGAGGCAGCCAGAGTGGTTGGGAGATGGAATACACTGGGATCAAAGTTCAGAAACTGAACAAATGCACACATATATGCTGAAGACAGTAAGTACCAGGTCATTCACTCTGAGTGTGGTTTCTATGTAGAGACAAAAGAAGGCTACAAAGAATTCCCGCATGCTGGAATTGGAATATATACAAGTAGCAATATATACTTGTGAGGTTTTTAATAGATTTCCATGAATAATTTTAAATTTTAGATAAATATGGAAAGCCTTAGAGTTGCACACACATCTAAAGATGTATAAGTGTTTTTCCTAGCTCTATGCACTGAGCATACCCAGAAGAAACGACACCTCCATAGCAACAAGCACCTCAACACCCAGACCTTCGTTTCTAATACTGCTCTCCAATAGGACAGAGGCAGAGAGAGAATGAGAGTATCTTGAAGTATCTGGGCCCAGAAAGTAAAGAAGAGAAATAAAGAGACATGTTGAAAATATGGAAAGGTCAACTGGAAGGGCAGTCAAATCTAGGACACTTTGAATATCAAAACAAATGGGAAAACCAAGGAACACACGCCAATCCTTGCATTCCTGTTAACATAACCAAATAAATGAATACATAGCTAAACAGAGAAGGCAAAACTCTTCCTTTGATAGACTATCGATTCACAGATGTTGTCATTTGACAACTACCACAAGGCTGTGACAGCAGAGGAAGCAGAGAGATGCTGAGGTAGCAAGTTGATCAGCATGGCAGCAGCAGGATGGGTTACCTTGGGGACTTCCTGATGGGATGCAATACCAAGAGCACACCCCTAATTTCTGAGTTTTCTGTCCTGAGGAAACACTGGGCAGATCCAAGTGAGGGCTGTTCCGATGGGATCAAAGCTCTTCAGGTCTCCTTACAACTTGCAAGGTCATGGACAAAAGGAAAGGTTAGGAAACATTTCCATGACACATGACAACTAAATACAGAACCAGTTCCTAGACCAGATCTTGAGCCACAAAGAAGAATGTGGTGCTATTGGGGCAGCAGGTGAAATGTGGCCAAAGGTCACACTAAGTGAACAGAGGCTTTCCAATTGGATGAGGTACATGGCAATCACGGAGGATGTTCTTTGGGAAGCAATGACAAACTGGAAGACTTGCTGGAGGGTGTCAGGCCACAAGATCACAGAAAGGTAGTGCTTTCCTCTAGAGAGAGCAGCTGATGGGGCAGACCCTGTGCCATGGGACAGGACCAGGGTCTCAGTGATCAGATCAGGGATCTTCTATGTCGTCTCAGGAATCTTTCTGTGAGCTGTAAATTATGTCAAAATAAGCAACCAAGCAATAAGCATGGCAAATTGATAGGCCTAAATATATTTAAAAGAATGCACTTATCCTCAAAAAAGAGTCTACCATTTTTTTTCTTTTCCTGGCTAAGAGTAGAGGTGGGAAAATTTGACAAAATAATTCTAAATTCATCTCAAAAATAAGTTGAAAAAAGATTATCAAGGTAGAAGAGTTTGTTCTGCTAGATAGTTAATATTTTAAATAACTGTAGCTTCATAATATGCTTTTTTAAAAGAATTTTATTTATTTTTTTTCTTGTTTCAGAACTTTTGTTTGTTTGTTTATTTATTTATTTTCATGGCTGGCTCAGCCTGCCCTGAGGGCAGGGCTGGTGCAGCATGTGGTGCCAGGGATCGAACCATGGTCCCTGCAGCCACCAAACTTTCCTAAGCAGGCGCTTTAAACCACTGAGCCATCCTGCCGGGCCCATATAAAACATGCAGTGCTTGTTTTGGAAGAGTCTAGAAGTAGATGTAGGCGTCTGAGAAGGAATTTAGAACGGATCAGGTAGAATCTTGTATCAGTGCTGGTGCAACAGAGGACTTTCTATCTGGGAAAACAGAAGTGAGTCTGCACTTTATATCCTACACACAGGTAAACCTCAGTGGGATATTTGTAACAACACTTTCAAGGAAGAAGATAAGGTCATAAAAGTACTAGTCATGAACACCTGGATTCTTTGGATTATAGTACGGGAGGAGGAAGGACTTTGTAACATAGCATAAATCACAAACAGAAAAACAAAAACACATATGATCTCTAACTCACCATGATTTTCCAAAGCACAAAAATTAAAATATTGACCAGAAAAATAATTAGAGGAAAAATAAAAAGATTAATATCATCATTACATATAAAACTTTCAAAATGAGTAAAAGAGAAAAACAGAGGCCCTTAAGAAGCAATTCACAAAAAGAAACAATAGCCAAAACTTAAGAAAAGGCTTTAATTTCACTGAACAAATATGGAGTTTTTAATCCCTATTTTGAAATTGTAAAGATTTTTTTTTAAAGTTATTAATGGGCATGGTGGCGCCTACCTGTAACTGTAGCACTCTTGGGGGTTAAAGTAAGAGGAGTACAAGTTCACATCTACCCTGGGGAACTCAGTGACTCAGGAAGACCCTGTCTCAAACTAAGATAATAAAAAATGGCTGGGGATACAGCTCGATGTAAAGGTTCTGGGTTCCATCTGCATTAGTGCAATAACAGTAACAATCATAATAAACAACTTTAAAACTTTATAAGCTTGTGCTTGGGAAGTCTTGGGAAAACGACAACCTCTGGTATCATAATTTGATGTGAAAACTGGTACTTTTTCTATCTGTAGACCCAGTTGATAAAATGTTTTTCTGTCTGTCTGTCTGTCTGTCTGTCTGTCTGTCTGTCTGTCTATCCACATGGTTATTTGTTGATTTGTCATATCAGTTCTGGTACAATGAAGGAGAAGAATTTACAAGGTAACTGTAGATACAGATCTATGGAGCTATGTTCATGGCAGGTAGAGAGAAAGAAAGGGCAGAAACTCAGCCCTGTTTATGGGCTATGCAGTTATGTGGCTATGCTCAGGGAAACAAGAGTGACATCAACAAGATGGCAGCAGAGACCAAATTTTCCTTTGCCCTCCATCCTATACCAGGGCCTGAACGCAGGATTGTCACATTGAGCTATATTCCCAGCACTTTCTGTGTGTGTATGTATATGTATATGTATATGTAGGTATGTATGTATATATATATATATATTTTTTTTTTTTTTAATTTTATGTATTTGGTACAGGGTCTCACTATGCAGCTTGGACTTGTAGCGAGCCTCCTGTTTCAGTATGCTCAGTGCAGGGATTACAGACCTGCACCATCACACATAGTCTTGTGACCGCTGAGCATGTCCAGGGGAGAGCTGGCACAGCATGAGGTGCTGGGGATCAAACCAGGGTCCTTGGGCTTGCCTAGGCAAGTGCTTAGATTGCTGGGCTATCTATGTGACCATTTTTTTTTTTTTTTTGACAGGGTCTCATTATGCTCAGCTGTCTGGAGCAGGTTCAAACTTTCAATCACCTGTATATTTGATCACTAGTCATTATGATATAGAACAGTACACAGTAAATCAGACACTAAAGCTACATATTGTAGATGGACATAAAGAACTAGGCATAGTACCCAGATAGATTTAAAAAGTCCATCTCTTACAGTGTTAGTTTATACCCATATGCACATGTACTTCATCTTTTCCTAAGTGTAGAGGAAAGGACAAAAGGGTAGGAAATGCAGAGTAAAAGGGCATTACATACAGTAGGAGCTCAATAAATATTTGTTGAGTTAGAAAGAGCCAAAAAAGGACACACTTATCTCTGAAGTTCAAAATTGAAGTCCCAAATCAATTTGCTCAGACAGACTTAATGGAGTGAGTATAAATTCTTCAGTGTTTGTTAAGAGATCAGTCATATTATTTTGGCATTTTCATCTTATTCCATGACTGCCCAGATATGTGAGAGATTAGATTCCCAAATCTCAGTTGTCACAGAACAGTGCTGTGTGGCAGGAAGTCATCTCAAGATGCTCTTTCCTCATGGCATATTGTACCCACACAAATGTGCACATGTATGTACATGTGCATGTACACACAGGCTGACACATACATAAGCACAAACATAGACTGGAACTATAACAACAGGTTGAAATAAGCATGAAATCAGGTACAGAAAAATGTAATTTCCTGCACTTGAGTTTAAAAATAATCAGCTACACAAGGATGGGATGAGAAAGTGGTGGTCTGAATCTGGTCCAGACAATACAATACTTGTAGAGTTATCTTTCTAAAACACACATCTGATTGTGTCATTTCAAAGCTCAGGACACTTTTGATGGCTTCCTAAGGCATCAAAATCCTTGAGTCCCTGGCACTCAAAATTCTGCTGTTTCATCTGAGCCTATCTGTGTTCCTTCCTCACATACTTCTAGACAGCAGCTTAAGGAAGCAGACAAAGTGGAATCAGAATCCAAAACTCCTGCTTTCCAGCTCTACAGACTTGGGCTGGCCTGTTTGCTCTGCTGACTCCCAGTCTTACTGCCTATGAAATGCAGATGATAAATGAGATAATATATCCAAAGGGCCTTGTGGCTTGCCTGGATCACAAGAGGGATCTGATGGATGTAAATATCCTTCTACTTTGATTCCTCTGGCCCAGAAAGATAGAAGAGTGTCAAATAGCAAAGGGAGCAGGTACAGCAGTCTTATGAAAAAATTGCCTGATAGTGGCAAGTTCACAGAGGAGATGACTATGGAAACAAGAACCACTGCTTGACACTACAGGCCTCCTTTGGAAGAGACCCCTGGACAGGGTCGACTCTGCAGTCAGTCCTGGAAGGGACTGTGAGAAGTCCACAGAGTGACCTTGGGCTCTGTGCCTGGCTGGGGATATCTGGTGCAGTGGATGTTGGATCTGCAGAGTTGATGGCAGTGATCAATAAGGACAGTCACCATTTCTTGAGTGTTCACGATGTGCAGTTGCTCAGCTTGCTGCCTGCTCTCCATACATAACTGAGTCTAACTGCCCAGCTCATGAGCCTGATCTCTTATCTGCATTTTGCTACCCAGAAAATGGGAAAGGCAGCACAGAACCAGAGCATAATATGTCTGGTGCTGGGGTACTAGTTGATGTGCTCATAGTGGGACCCACAGCAGGATGAGGACAGCCTTGAAGAGTTTTCCCTCCTGTCTCTCCCCTTCTTTGCCCTAGGCCAACAGTCATGAGCTTAGACCCTTGGCCAGTTTTCTGGATGAAAACAGATTATGCCTTGGTCTTTCAATAATCAAGAGAGTATAGTGACCTGGATAAGAACTGTTTTTCAGGATTCCTAGGGTCATGACGTGCTTCAGAACTGTTTTTCAGGATTCCTAGGGTCACGACGTGCTTCTGGCATTGTGCACCAAGATAATTTACAGCCTGTCCTCTATGCAGTCTAGGAAACCTCATTTTCTCCATCAAAAGGCCAAGAGAGGACACCCTCATGATTCCAGAGTAGGCTCACCTAGTCCTGGCACCAGGGGTTTTGCAATTCCAGTTATCCCTCAGGTCTGCAATATGATATCCTTATGTACACACTCCAACTCTTCTGGTTTATATGCCTTGTATGCTGCCTGACTGCTGCTGTTATCCACCCAAGAATGCAAAGCATACAGAGCCACCAGTGTGCTCTCTGACAAGTTGAACAGGGCCATAGAGTGACACAATAATCATGTGGTAATTCTGAACATTCAGGGTGAAGGGATTGGAGAGTGAGCATATGGCCATATTCTACGTCAATCTTCGTAAGACCTTGTCTACAAAGACTCTGTGGTAAAAGCAGCCCCATCAGACTCCAAAGTCCTGTAGTGGCCAAGACTATCAGGAACCTACACTGTCATCTGGCCCACCCTCCTCTAAAGCCAGCCACATATACCAGGCCCAGCTCCCAGCAATTGTTCACCATGTCTTGCCCCAGATCTAGCACTCCTGTTCACTGCCAGGCTGCTTTCCTCTGGGCCTAAGAAGCCCAGTCTCTCTTATTCAGTATGAATATTAAACTCAATGTCAGCTTACATCTTGCTGTACCCCAGCCAATAAAATCAGTGGCTATCTGGCATGGTATGTCACAGTGGATCAAAGCCAGTCACCTGAGTTTGGTTGTCACTTGATGGCAATCTGGTTTCTGACCTTGGCAAAGGTGCTTAATTTCACTGAAGTCATCTTCTTCATTTTTCAAATAGGAAAGGAAAGGATGTTCTGCAAGAATAATGCTGTTTCCAGTTCTTCTAAGACCTGGAACGAATGCCTTGGCTTGCATAAATGTGGGGCAGGGAAACAAGCCACTCCTGTGTCAGGCTGCATGTGTAGTGAAAGGGAGGAATGCCAAAAAGGAGAAAGCAGGCAAGAGGGGAGGGAAGAAGGGGACTAACAGTGCTTTCTAGCAGAAGTGAATGTAAGCCTTGTGTGGAACTGGAAGTAGTAATGTTAAAAAGATAATAATGTATTTCATTTAACAAAATATAGGAAAATATCATTTCAATATGTAAACAACATGAACTACTTATAAGACATGAACATTCTTTGTGCTAAGTGTTTAAAGTCCGATATGTATTTTGCACTTCAGGCACATCTCAACATGGATGAAGTGCACTGCAATCGCCACGCATGGCAAGTGTGATGGTGGCAGCCCAGATACTTTTGAGCCAAATTCTTTGTGTTCTGCAAACGCCAACACCACTGTTCCAGTCTGACTGGCAGCTAGTATGACACAGTAACAGAGATAAACAACTTCTAAGGAGCAAACATTCACTTTGGCCTACGGCTTTGAGGAGCTCAATCCATGGTAACTGGGCCCTGGTACTGTGGGCCTAAGACACACAGCATATCATGAAAGGATTGTGGGGTGGAGGAGCCCCATTCACCTCATAAAAAGCTGGAGGCAAAGAGCAAGGAAGAACTGGGTCTTAATGTCATCTTCAAAGCTATGCCCCCATTGACCTCATTTCCTTCCATTCAACCCGAATTCCTAAAAGTTCCACCTCTTTCCAATAGTGCCATACAGTTGGGGACCAAAGCTTTAGTGCATGGATCTCTGAGACGTACTGCCAACACAAATGGTAACAGTGACTCCATCCTATCCTCCCCTCCTGCCCCAAGGACAGTAGTACCAGCCCTTGACACAGGTAAAGACACTCAGAACCTGAATTATGTGTCACAAGACCCAGGACAGGAGGTCACAACAGGGGGCAGATATTGGTCATGTGTGTAGGGTCTCCAAGGTCTGTTCTGTATCCAGAGTAAAGAGGCTAATTCAGTGTGGGAGCCACACGGTACTAGCTGAGTTCCCAGAGGCAGACAATTAGGAGGCTTAAAAATGGCTTCTGCAAATCATTTTACATAGGTTAAGTGCATATATACACGTTGCGGAAGCAGCCAAGGCCTCTTTCCTCTATGGACTTCCCAGACCACAAGCCAGATACTTCCTTTCCACATCAGCCCCAAGCAAAAGCAGCAGCCTGGCTCTCCTTGCTTAAACCCAGTATTGTTCTTCTTTCTTTTATAACCCATGTTCATGCTGGCATTTTATCTCCCAAACAATTCAGCTTAATCCATGTTAGAGATTTGCTATGCTGTACAATCACCAATTCATAATTTTTCTTAATACTCCAAGATGCACTTATACTACTTTTGAACAAATAAATGCACTTTCATTACTCATTTTTATCATATGGAAACTGCCACAAATTTTACATTCATAGACAGTTGCAAGCTTTATATTGTGACTACTGTATTTTTCCCTTTATACCTCAGATATACTTTTGAGACTAAATGGCATGAATTTAAGCAGTTGTAACAAGCTGTCTGGTAACAGCCTGAAAGCAAAGCATGTTTTGTCCCAATTGTTATGGGGTCTCACTCCTGCAGTGTTGTCCCCAGGCCCAAGTCTGTATGGTATGAGTCTGGGACTTAGTTCCTGTGAAGCCTGGATTGGTCAGAAGAGCCTGGGTACCAGAAGCATCCCAAGTCCAAAATAACTCTTGGGATCTGGACAATACCGACTGCAGCAGGCATCGAGAAGTAGTAGCACACCTGATTCAAGCTGGTCCTATGCTCTGTGACAATGTTGCTGTCCCATTTATAGCAGTCTCATAACTCAGGGCAAAAGCACTTCTGAAGGCTCTGGCTGAGGGCAGCCAGAGGCAGAGCAGGCAATTGGGATGCTCATGAGCGAATGTGGAGCCATGTGGCAAGGACACATGCTCTTTGCAAACCATTTCTAATATCTGGGCAGAGATGCCCTTAAAAATGGAAGTGTGTTTCATATAAAATGGTTTGCCCACCTAGCACTGATGCCACTATCTTCTTAATTTCCTATTCTAAAATCCATGTTTCTTGCATGAGGAAAGACTTAATTTACCTGACCCAAGGAGATTTTGCAAAGGATAAAACAAGGAGACTGTGGTACACATGTTCCCCAGCTCTGGATTTCAATGGAGCCTGACAACATGTTTTATGACAGTGACACAGTGCCTGAACACTGCCAACACTGTCTGTCAGGTCTAATGACCCCAGAGGCGACCATCATTAGCCAATTCACTAATTAGGGGCCTGTTTGTAGAGCTAATGGGAAGGGTAATCATTTGTTAGCTTAAGTAAAACTCCCGGGCATTCTTGACAACTGTCATCATAGAAAAGTCTAGAAGGCACTTCATCTATCCCTGTGAAATGCAAAGACAGAATCTAGAAAGCCAGAGCCATCTTAACAACTTAGATTAAACTTGTTGAGGACTCTATGAAGAGCTTCCTACCTTTGGTTCCACAGGGACCTGCACATGTTTTCAAACCTGCATGACCAGGCTTCATCAGACCTTGAGCCTGGGCTTCAACACTACTTGTGCCACTGGCAGGAGAACAGCTCCCAAATCATATCATGGAATGGGGCATCCTAGCAAAAGGCTATCCATGCATGTGTGAATGTGTACACAAGAGTGAGTGTAAATGTATGTGTATGTAAAATAGGAAGATGAGGGATTTTAATGCTGCTTTGTTTTCTTACGCAGTTTAAAAAAACATAAATAGTGAATAAATATTACTTATTGTTGGGAGGTATTTTATTATAGCAAATGTCTAAAACAGTGCCTAGGATTTAGGAATAAAAACCCTCATAGTAGCTTGACGAATTAACTTTTCCACACTGTTATTATCACTGGTGTACAGTTTAATTAGCCATCTAAGGCTTCCTAGATCTTTAGCTGGCTGTTGGAAGTAGGACAAAGTAGGAGTTGAGGGATAAAAGCCCCCTGGCCAAGTCTAGGGGAATACATAGTCCTACAGAAGTAGGAAGGGCCATGGAGAATCTGTAGCCTGACTACAGATGGTACATATGCCAAGTGGCATCTTAGGGTGGCATATGTATCTGTTAGATAGAGGCATGACCTGCTTTTCTGACTCTCCAGATGGAGACCACCATTCACAAATGGGGCTGTCACCAAAGAGTCTGACTTAGCTCCTAGGAGTATAGTAAAAAGAAGCCTCCTTAAATGGGGGGAGGTATTTGACTCTTGGAGGGCAAGAGACCAGGGGACTCATACCAATCACTTGGGAGCTGTTAACACCCAGAAGGGTAGCTGTCACATCTCCCTGCCTGTCATGGGACTCTAGCAGATTGTAAGAGACTCCAAGGGCCTTCCTATGCTCATACCCTGAGCACGCTCTCCATGGCAACTCTGCCTGGCCTAACCATCAGGCATGTGTGTGGTCTTGCAATCAGTAGGAAAGAAGACACCAGTGTACGGAGCCCATGCCAGCACTGGCCCTCAGGCTGCAGAATAGTGCTGCTGCCCACAGGAAGAGCTCAGGTTCTCTATTGGGCCACCAGCCACTCACCAAAGCCTGTCAGGCTCAAGATCCAGATATGTTTCTCTGTACTCTATTCTGGCCTGGGGAGGTGCCAGGGTGGTGGAGCTCAGGGGACTACAGTATAAGGCAGCAGCAATTCAGAAGTCAGGTTAGATTTAGTGACTTTCCCTGGTGGGATCTTCTGGAAAAGTGATTAATTTGTTGGCTGGAACATATCCACTTTGGCAACTGATTTAACTCCAGGGTTCATAGCAATCACTTGGGAACTGGTTTATAATGCAGGTTTCACCCTACTCCACCCCCACTTTAGGTAGTGCTGTGGACTCAGCATTCCATGAGATTCTCAGGCAAGGTGCCCATCAGCTGTCGCAAACCTGGACCAAGGTACACTGGGACAAGCAGGTTTGTGCAGAGCTTGGGGTAGCCAAGGCTGTAGAGAACAACTCTAGGCACAAGAAGGCCCAGTATAGGCCCTGAGCAGCACTCCTCTACGCAACATGGTCAGAGCCTCTGTCTTCACATATACAGTCACTGCAGAGATCTTGAATGTTAGGTGACAGCAGGGTGAAACTTATGTGCCTTAGCCTGAATTTCAGCTAGTGTCTCTGTAGGACAACCTCAGGTAGGTTAGCCCAATTGAGCCCATTTTCTAAAATGGGAAAGCATGTCCCCTACCCTGTCTATGGCAGAATTAAGTTTTCTGTGAAGGCTTGACTTTTCTTCTGAGCATGTTCTATCCTGGACCCCCTTTTCAAGTCCAAATATACTAGGATTTGTAAACTGGCACTTCAGCATTACATTGCTTGATGATCAGCTTGCAGTAGAATACTAAGCAATGCCATTTGAAGAGATCTTACCAAGGGGTGTGTGTGTGTGTGTGACACACACATACAGAGAGAGAGAGAGAGAGAGAGAGAGAGAGAGAGAGAGAGAGAGAGAGAGACAGAGACAGAGACAGAGACAGAGAGACAGAGGAGTGTCTGAAGAGATCTGGGGTGGGACAGGTGCTGGTAGTCACCTTGCATGGAAGAGTCTGAAGTCAAACTTCACCAGCTCCACAGCCACAAGCAGAACAGAAGGGTCTTTGTCATCAGTCCTTCAAAACAGGGTCATAGCAACAAGACTTCAAGTAATAGCCTTACCAAGATCAGAAATCATCTGGTGAGGCTGGAGGGAAGTTTTACAGAATCAGGTCAACTTACTAAGGGCATCATGAAAATGTGTGTGCTCTGTCTGGAATGAAATGAAAGAGACATCTCCAATTCCACTTCCACATGCAGAATCCCAACCAAAATAGCTTAAGCAGTGAGGGCATTTACAGCCTCTGATCAATCAGAAATCCAAGGGTGACTTCATGAAGGACCTTGACCCCATTTCCATGGACAGGTCTTTGGGTGCTGGGCAGAGACAATGGGAAGCACTTCTCATCATGTCTTGCTATACTAAAACTGTTTCAATAGAGCAAGAATACAGCCTGCTACCCAGGGCTTCCTGAAAACAAGGTGGTGAGACTGAACAGCAATTGGAAGTTCACTGGGAGAAGGAGACCTCATTCTAGAAACCTTAAGCAATGGGTCTTTGGGAGAGCCAGAAATGGGCACAAGGAGATATTCTATATATTAAGAGTGACAATTTCTAGGAACAGAAATATTGCCTTCTGTCTTGCTTCCTAAAGAATCTGAGTCTTGTGCTGCAAAGAGAGACAGATGTGGTAGGGAGGGGCACAGAGTTCCTTACTCAGTCCTCACAACAGCCCTGTCAGCTACTGGTGGTCACTCTTATTATAGAGGAGAAAACTGAGACTTAGGGAGGAAATTACTCGCCATGTTTCAAGCAACAAATAGTGAACAACCAGGGTTTGATTTGGAGTTTTCTGCTTCAAAGTCATGTCTTTCAATTTGCACCTTCTCTCCTACCCAACACACTTTGAGAAAATATGGAAGATCTTCATGCACAGAAAGAAAAACAGAGGACCAAATCACTTTCCATGACTTCCATCTCTTGTCCACTGAACTGTGCTCAAGAACACCGACAAAATATCAATCTCCTGTCAATGCTATAGACTCCTGAAGAGTGAGAAATATTACAATACTGGAAAGGAGTGCTCTTTGATGTCATGATTTCAAAAGGGTACATTTCATCAAACATAAGCAGAGCTCAGACAGATTCTAGAGTGCTTTCATCAGAAGGCTGGTTCTGGAGTGCTTGGGAAGGAGAGGTGACTGATGGGAAAAGATAAATCTGTTGGAAATGCTGCCAACTCTCCCCTCTTCCCTTTTACCAGGGAACCTGGCTAGGAGAGAGGGAACACAATAGCCTCAGAGCCCCACCTCCAAGTGCATTATTGGAGATGCTCCTTCAGGATCCAGCTTAGCTGGGAGAAGGAATAAAATGAGCTGATGGCCAAGGAGCTAGTTAAGAACTGGCTGAATACAAATCCATATGATGACAGTAATGTGAATTGAGGTCCTCAGTCTTCATTCATTCATTTAGTATAGGGTCTCACTAGTCTCACTACCCAGCTTGGACTCATAGTGCTCCTCCTGTCTCAATCTCCCCAGTGCTGGGATTACAGGTGTGTGCCACTACACTCAAGTTTTGGTGGCTGGTACTGCCTGCACAGCATATGGTATTAGGAATCAAATCCTGGTTCTTGTACTTGCCAGGCAGGTGCTTATTAGACCATGGAGCTATTTCCTCAGTCCCTTAGTCTTATATAACTTAGTGCTTCCACCAGTGACTTATTTGAAGAAGGGAATCATAATCTTCAACAGGTTTATGAAAGATGGAGTGGCAACAGAAGCTTCAGTCCCAGAAACTGCCCACAGGCTGGACTGAATCTACCTAGAATGAATTTTATAGGAACCCAATACAAGGTCTAGCCCCATGTCTCTGCAGCTGTGCAAGAAAGTAACTGGTGACGGGGACCAGGCAGGGAGACCACGGTCAGTACACCTAATTCTGGCCATGACCTGGCAGGTAGGCTGCTGCTATGCTAGAACATGTCCTCCAGATAAGGGCAGTGAGGCCTGTTCTGCATTCTGGTGGTCACCATTTCTAACAAGTGAAACCAGGTGTGTGCCTCCCTGGATAACTTAAAAGCTAAAGGAGGGGCTGAGGATATAGTCAGCATAGCACCTGCCTGGCAAGCATGAGGTTCTAGGTTCAATCCCCAGTAACTCCTTAGTACCCCCCCAAAAAAAACAAAAGCTAAAGGAAAAGGCATAGGGAAACAAAAGTCGCCTCCAAGTATCTGTAGGCCTGTATTTTCCCATGGTCTGTTAAGTCCATGGACAAAAGTAGGATGTTTCCAAGGGCCAGCCCTGAGCTGTCTTTATCAGAAAGAGCTCTTCTCTAAAGCTGATGCTATGCAATGTAAAACAGTGGTGTAAGGATAGGAATTGGTGACTGAACTTTACCGAGCAGTGGTGAGACAATTCCCTGGGTGAGCTGAAGACCACCACATCCTGTATCTAGAAGTGGATTAGTCAACCTGAAGGCCTGTCCAGCTGCTGGGGCCCATGGTTTTAGAGATGTCACCAGGTCATCACTCAGAATATCCTCATTTATGAGTAGTACCAGGTATAATGGGAATTATGGTTCTCCAACATTTTTGAGCAGCGTTCCTAGAAAGCATGGCTCAGTTTAGATAGCCTTTAGCTCCTAGATAGATGGAATTTCATGGAAAAGACTAAGAATTGTACATTGACTCTCTCTTGGGTCTGGTTACAACAGAAGCAAAAGCTTCATTCTTGCACAATAAAACCAGGAACCAAGAGCAAAAGACAGGATGGGTCATTCAGAGTCTAAGCCAGACTGAAGCTATAGCTGTAGATATGTCAGTGAAAGCACCAAGAGTCATGTGTGGTTCATTCACACTAAAGGGATACTTTTTCTGCATGTGATCTGTTCAGGGCAGGGCACCCCAGCTGTTAAATACAGAGTTAAAGAGCTCTTGGAGGGGAGTAGGTTGAGTTCCCAACCATACCCGATGTACGGCCTATACATTGTTAGCGTATCGATGCTATTACCTCTAACAGTCATCTCTAACCTATAAATGTCAAGATCTGTTAAGATGATTGTGTTTCTGTACACAGCTACAGTGGGGACTGATCATTCTGCACCATCACTCTGGTCCTGTGAGCACTGTATACCAGGAGGCAGGTGCTACTGGTGATCTCTGAGGGAAGCTGGCAGGGCCTATAGCCCCTGTAACTTGCCTAAGTAAGTAGCAGTATGACTGACTATACCCAGATGTAAGGGAAATTCTTTAGCTCAGGGACCATCTTCCTGCTTAACTTCACTGGCCAGGCCCACCTTCTACAGAGGAACAGTGTGTGCATACTTGCCAGGCTACATGGGTACTGCTGGCTGAGTAGAAAGGTCCTGCTCTGACATGGGCTGCTCCTCCCACAGTGGGGACCAATAGAGCAAAGCTGCCTCTTAAGAAAAGGGAGAGGTGAGGTGACAAGACTGGGGGAAATTGCTTGAATAGCAAGGATGCTAAGTAGCCACCTCTCTACTGATTAAAAAAAGAAAAGATTCAGCTGTAATAACATTTAATCCCCAGAAGTTAATCTAAATGTAACACTCAAAAGAAAATAAAAGTAGCAGAAAGGAAAAGAGCCTCTGCCACTGCCTTTGGGGATGCTGGCTTTATTCCCAAAGTGAGTCCACTAATACAGCTGGGAATGAAATGCCATTTTCATATTTGTCAAGGGAAGGGGATTAACAAATTGTCATCTTTAAGCCCAGTTTCTGAGTCATGGATCTCTGAGCAATAAGAAAGCACTGGGCTGAGGCTGGCCGCCCAACAAGGCTGCCCTGTCCTTTAAGCCTATGGCCACTGTTGTCAGAGGCCAAGCAAGTAGAGTCAGCCAGATGGGCATGGCCTCTGCACTGGCACCAGCAGCATCCCTCTCACCGCTAGTACTGGGTTCTCCTTGCCCACCATGGTTTAGTCTGGCATCTCACAGGAATGGGTAGCTCCTACACAGCAGTTTCTGCCAGTTCCTACAGCTCAATTCTGTTGGAACACCAGAGCCATCCTTGGTTGTACTGCTGCACAGCTCCTGTCATACTCTGTTTTCTGAATTCACAGCACTCTGGATAATTGCCTTGTTTCATCGCTGACCACTTGTCTGTCTCACTGCCCCGGGGGCAAGGAGTGTGGGAGGTGCTCGTACTCATCTGCTGAATGAGTCACTGCTGGCGGGTGGCACTGAATGTCTCGCATCTCTGCTCTCAGCACTTCACTGTTCTTCTCAGATGCTGCCAGCTATCTTTCTAGTACACAAACCTGATCATATCAATTCCCTGCTTAAAAGTCCTTTTATGACTTGCCATTGCCTACAGGATGGATTCCAAAATCTTCAGCATGCAGGTAGGCCCTTCTCATCTAGGACCAGTATCCTCTCTATCCCAACCCCATATGGGCTCCGTGGCCAGCCCCATCACTGCTTCCCTCTGACACCTCTAAGGAAAGCTCCCTGGAGGGCTCTGCACACATTGTCTCACTTCACTGGGCAGCCTGTTGGAAAGTCAGTTTATCTGGGGCCTCACTGAGCTTAGGCAAAACTCAGCACACCCCAAGTCCCTGTTGTAGGACAGTGACACTTGCACATGGCCATGGCATACACCACTCCCCAGTGATCTGTGTTGTGACATGGCCCTGGGACACAGAGATGAATAAAGTGTCTGCAAAAAGCTGCCATCTAGTAGATATGATGATGGAACCCAGGCATGCAAAATAGCCCAAAACAGCAGCCAGAGGTGGCCTGGTACCCAGGTTCCATGAATCACCAAGATAGGCCATGGCTATCTCCTGGGGGCAAGGAGGATCTTGAAGAGCCTTTACAGAAAGATGGTTTTGGTAAGTCCAGAAGGACAAGAGTGCGCTAACTGGAAAGAGGGACACTGCAGGCAGAGGAAACCTCGTGGTCTGTGTTCCTTGGCAGAGACAAGGCCCACATCTTGTCTATTGTGATATATTTCCTGTCTGGCAGCAAGCCTGCTACCAAGTCATTCTCAGGAAAGGCTGACTGAATTGTTGGTTGAGTGAAAGATCACCATCACTTAATCCTGTCTTTAAGAATAAAAGGGGGATGTAAGGTTATGTAGCAAGTATACTCTGGGAGCTTCCCAGCTCCTTTCTGAGAATGGTGGCTCCAAGTGCCAGAGCAGGGTCAGGGGAATAAGTCACTAGCAGGAAAAGGCCTCCTTGCTCTATGCAGGGTGCAAGAGCAAACCACTAGGCAACTCTTCCTGGGAAACACACTGTGGCAGAGTACCTGCCAGCCAGGGGAAGCAGAAACAGGATACCAATTCAAAAGAAGAAGCGCTTCCGTTGTTTGTGATCAGATCAGGAGTATGCAGCAGCATCGCTGGCTTCCCTGATGGTTTCCAAGGAAGGGAGTGGAAATGTACTGCCTCCTTCAGTTTTCACACTATCATCTCTCATCACAAGTCAAGAAGTCCTTCACTGAACCTAGATTTTCATAGCTGAAGTTCCAGGCTCTGACCCTGTGACATTAACAGGCCCCCACTCTCTGAGGAGAGCTGGCCCCCTCTGGCTAGCTTAGCCTCCCAGGCACACATTGCCTGGCATGTGCCTTCCAGCCCTCTCACGGGTCTAGCTCTTTGCTGATGGAGCTTCTCGGTCTCTACCATAGATGGTGCCATTGAGGCCCTAAGGAAGCATCCACTGTCAACATTTCATTATTCATGGCAATAGGATGAGCAACCGTATTCATGTCTGACACAGTAGGTCAGCAAATGCAGAGCTGGCTGAGCCTTGACCAAGGCCAAGGGCCAGGTGTATGTAAGGGAAGGAGCTTACCTCCCCTGGGATCTACTCCAGCAAGGCCTCAAAAGCTCCTGGGGACAAGAGAGAGCCCTAGGCCCAATAGTTTCATGTCACTCAGATTCCCAGCATGTCTATATACAGGGAATTATACATCCATAAGATACTGCTTCTGAACACAGCACAGCTTTTAAACACTTACAACATAGAAATGGAGTTCTAGCAGCAAAGGAGGCTAATCAGAGCCAGTTCTAGTCCCTCAAGGGCCATTGTCAACTTTGAGGTTTGATTCCCAGCTTCGCTTCCCTTGGCCCAAATCATTATCATTTCTTCTCTTACAATTCTTAACAGTCTCACCAATTTTTAATTATAAGAGATACATATGAGTGGATGGGTAGATAGATAATATAAATAACACATTTCAGATAAAGCCACAGCACCCTTTAACCCTTTTTCTAACCCTGAACTGCCCACAGCTAAAACCTGTGCTGCTAGAAGTATAGCTTTTCATTCTTCCCTTTTCCATTGTGCACACACACACCCACATACACGCCTAGAGAAGCCATTCAGTGCTGCTGGGTGTAAGTGAGCTGTACCCATCCCTAATAAACCACAGCTTGCATTCTTGCTATGGAGGTAATGTTCCTCCCGGGCCAGCACACAGCTCCAGCTTACCTCACAGCAGCCACTGCTATTCTAGGATGATATGGCAAGCTTGCTCCCTGCCCCCTCAACAGGCAGTGGTTGTTCTGATATCTCCACTTAGAACTGTAATGCTCTTGTCTGGCTGCTGCTGCATACATGTGAAGGTCTCGCTGGGTACATCTCCCAAAGGACAGCTGCTGAGCCTCTGCTTTCCTCTGTCCCTGGGACTTCAGGTATAGTGGCCTAATGTACTCTAAACATCCAGGACTGTATCCTCTTTTGGCTACTCTTCTCCAATCTCACTAAAATGGGAGCTCCTAAATGACAACATTTGCCATTTATTGAGTGTTTATTCTGTGTCACACACTTTCCCAGCAGCTCAACAAACCTCTTCAAGATGCCCTCAGATTAACTTTCAGAAAGGTGTCTCAGAGCAGCTATGTCCACTGGCCTGGGCAGGGCACTTACTATCTGTGCACTCACTATCTGGGCACTTACTATCTGCTGAATCTTGACCCCCCAATGCACCTGCTTTCTACCTGCAGAAGTCTCAAAGAGCAGTGTTTACACAGTCAACTGTTTGTGTTTAAATCCCACCCTGACTTCCACACACGGGGACCAGCTCATCCAACAATCCAACACTGGCTTGGTACACACCTCTGATGGTGAAGTGCTGGGCTGGGCAATGAGGATGCAGAGCTAAGTAGGACACTGCATCGACCTCTGGTGAAAACAACAGTAAGCACAAAAGATGCTTAGGTTGGATTTTGAAAAGTGAGCATAATCTGGGAGGTGAAAAGAACATTCAAGAAAGAAAATAGGATATGCAAAGATAAGACAACTCAATGAATTCGGTGTTCTGAAATCAGGATCTGGGTTGAAAACTGTAACCTTAGAATTCATCTGGCTCAGGAATGGCAAACAAGCATAGGCTGGAATGCCAACAGCACACAGCCAATGCCAGCTGCTGAAGCACAGTGTTGAGGAATCTTAGGGCACACCCAGCTGGTGCACACTTGCTGAGATTAATTCATGATGTATGCCAGGGTCCAGGACAAGGCCCAGGCTGGAGCAGAGGCAAGAAGCCAAGCTCTTCATACTACCCACACAAGCACTAACCTTGTGGATCAACTCTCTCCATGCTTCTTTGTTTGCCTTATTACAAAAGAGGTGTGACTCTGCCAGCAGTGGTATGGGAATAAACACCTACAAAGAGTCCCACATTGCTTCTCTGTCTACCTATCTCTGTGGCTGTCCATCCCCCCACTACCCCCCTGGGCTGAAATATAAGAAGACATTCTCAGGAATGGCAGCTAGTCAGTTCATCAGCAAACAGCTTAGTTCCTGTCCTATTTGTTTCTAAGACAAATAATAGCATAGTGAAGAAGAACAAGTGCAGACACACAGACCTGGACTCCAGCCCACCCTGCCACTCCTTGGTCTGTGTCCTGGGGCAAAAATGTGGATTATCCCATTTGGACTGCATAAGAACCCAAATGAAGCGGGCATGGTGCTTGTCCTGTTTTTCAGATCAGAGAACTAAGTTTACCAGCTAACTAACCTACCTACACTTCTGCAACTGCACTGCAGGAAAATAATGGTATCTGCCATCTGAGGATGAGGAACAGGGGTCACCCAAGTACTTCCCATGACAGCTGGCATGTGATAATGTGCAGTGATATTTTTTTAAAAAGGAACATATTAACTAAATGTTCATTTGTAAATGCATATATTAAGTGGGTTTTTATTTGTCAATGTCTCAAAGGACAGGTTCATCAGGTTAAAGCAGGAATTCTGAATAGAAAATACTTCTTTTGAAAGGTTACCTAAGGTTATCTAAATAGGGAAGTGAGATATAGTAACATCTTTGAATTCAGACTGAGTTGAATGTTATCTAGCTTAAAGAATATTTAGAATGTCATTTTATTTGGGGTTCAAAGAAATGCCTATTGTTTCAATAAGTCATCTGTCATGAGCTCATTGAGGAGAAGTAAACTGGAGAGGCACAGGAATAGAACAATGTATCCTCACAGGTGGACCCACAGGCTCCAAGCCTGGGTCTTAAACTCTGGCCTCTTGGGAGAACAGGGTGAAGGTGCACTACAGCAGCTGGACTCCTACAAGTTCCAAGACAGCCAGAAGTTCTGACAGCCATATCTACATTAATCAGCTTATTTGGATCAAAGTCCTTGCAGCACAATGACTCAGTTTCAGGAAACAGTTAATAAACTTCTTCCTTTGCCTCAATTGTTCTAACCTCTCTGAGGGCTAGCTCTTTGTGGGGCCAGGAAAGACGGTACAAGCCTCCTGACAATGAGAACTCAAGACAGGCTTGGAATGAATCCCACAGGAAGAGGACTGAAGGTTGTCATAAAAAATAGATGTGACACAATAAATGCAGGATGTTCCCTGGGGTCTTAATCTCTTCCCTCAGTAAATCTGAACAATTCCATCTGCTGTGTTGCTGTGAGGTGGTGGGCTCTATGAGTGCACATGTACATACATACCTTGGGTATTCGTTTCTATCCTAACAACACAACTCTTCCAAAGAAGAGAACCTTAACTCTGCCATTTTTGCCATGACAGCACAGCAACGATTCTCTGCTGACCCTGAGGTACAGTCTTCTAAGACCCTGATGTAAGTCAGTGTGGCTCAGGTCTCACTAAATTTGGGGAACCTGAGAGAAGTTAGGAGATTCACTTGTGCCATCCATTCCTAGTGTAGCTGATGGAAGTCTGGTTCATTCACATTTAACTTCTGCTCTACCTGGGCTGGCCTTTCCTGCTTGACCAAATATACTCATTCCAAAGGTTTATTTATTCTTGGAGCTACTTTTCCTCAATTTTTGTCAGGTCCTGGGAAAGAAGAGGCTGAGTGTTACACAAATAAGAAGCCAACTAAGCCATCTGATAGGAATGAAGAGAAGGCATCCTGAGGCGCTGCAGGCTGCTGAGTCAGCTGGGACTTAGAGGGTGTGGGATTCTGGAGAGTGAGACAACACACAATAGTTTTCTTCTTTCAAAATGCTTGTCAGGGCTGGCCAGACAGGTCAGCAGATTAAAGTCCCTGCTCTGGCAGAGTGCAGCAGCCAGCTGGGGTTTGATTCCTGGCCTGTAGTGCCAGCCTCACCCCCAGGAGCATGCTGAGACAGTGATTAAGACTGGGTGTGGTGGCACGCCCCTGTGATTCTAGCACTTGGGAGGCTGAAAATAGGAGAATCACTACAAGTCCAATTTACATAGTGAGATCCTATAGACCCTGTATTAAAATACATTTTTTGTTTGTTTATTTATTATTTTGTGGAACTGGGCACTGAACTCAGGCCCATTACTCTTTGTCACGAAAAGTTTCTTATTTCTTTGTTGATTTTGAAGATAGTTGTTATAGTTTATGTTTAGTTGTCCCCCTAAAGCCTCATGCAGTCTTGAGGCAGGGACTTCTATAGATTGAGACTTGACTTATGAGTCACTGATCTAGCACTGATCTAGAGTTTGAGACTTGATCCATGATACCTGGGATTATGTATTTTAAGTACTTCTGGGATTATGGGTGTAGCCTAAGGTGGATGAACTGAGGCACAGAGCCTGAATGTAATATAAAGAGAGACAGAGAGACAGACTGAAGCTGCTGCTCTTTGCTCGCCTGGTTGGCCGGTTGCCTCTGTCACAACTGTAGCTGTTCCACTGCCATGAACTGTATGCTCTCTGCCCTGTTCCACTCAGCCTTGGGCCAGCTGACTATGGACTGTAACCTCCAGTAACTGTGAGCTAAATAAACCTTTCCTTCCTTTATTTTGAATGTCGGGTATTTGTCCCAGCAATGAGTGAAGAGTAACTAATACAGAATTTGGTACCAGAGAAGTGGGGTCGTTGCTGTGGCTATTCCTGACAATGTGGATTACAAGCTTTTGGAAATGGCTTACGGGAAGAGATAGGAAAGGTTCACAGATGTCACCTACAAGCAAAGCACTGGAACTGCTTTAGCTGTTTTGTTTGGGAGATTCTGGTCAGAACTCAGACCAGAAGACTGGCTTGAAGCCTGAGTATGAAGAATGGCTTATGAGCAGAGATTGGAAAAGTTTGGAGAGGTCCTCTACTTGTGAAGAGCTGGAAAAGCTTCAGTTGTTCTGTAGGGGAGATTTTGGTCAGAACTCAGACCAGAAGACTGCCAAAAGGCCTGCCCATAAAGACCAGGTTGAGGAGGTTTCTGTTGGAAAAAAGGACAGCATTGGTCATTGGACTCCAGATGATTTGTGCTATGGATTGGCTGAAAGTCTGTTGGAATTTTGCTCATACCTAGAGATTTTGCCTAAGACTGAGATTAACCATGGCTGACTCATGAATCTTTTAAGATATATTTCAAAGCAGTCAACAATTGGGGCAGTGGCATGGTTGTTATTGTTAGCTTAAAAGTCTGATTTATGTTAAAAATCAAGAGCAAAGAGCCAGGAAGGACTGTTTAAAATGTGAGTTTGGCCAGAAAGGAAACATTAGGAACGCTGTGGACTGCAAAAATGGAGCTAAAAGGATCTCCATTGCTTGGAAGGAACCATAGAATCGAAACGATGGCCTGAGGGCATCATAAGAGGTGGCAGTTCACCATTTGCAGCCTCAGAATTGCAAGGGAGAGAGATTTTGCCTTGAGAAGAAAGCCACAGAGAGCCAAGTACCAGAATGGCGGCAGCGGCCAAACCAGGTTCCAAAATGGCGCCAGCATAGAAAATTTGTGTCTCAGAATCAGGTTCAGAGTGCTAATTGGTCCAGGCCCTCGACCCCTACAGCCAAGAGAGAAGGAAACCGGGCTTTGCTTCAGCTGGCAGCAACCCTTCTAGAATAACCAATGATGTTGAACACATTTTCATATATTTGTTTTTTGTTTTTACTTCTTATCAAGAAAGTTTCTATTCATTTTATTTTTACTTTTTATGTATTTAGTACAGGGTCTCACTAAACAGATGAGACTTGTAGTGATCTTCCTGTTTTCAGCCTCTCAAGCACTGGGATTACAGATATGTATCACCATGCCCAGTCTCAGTTGCTGTCTCAGTGCACCTTGGGGATTGGCCAGCATGGCGCACTAGAGATGGAACCTGGTCCCAGTCTGCTGAGCCATCTGGTCAACCCTTAAAATACATTTTAAAAAAAGACAAAAAATCTAGGCATGGCAGTGCATGCCTATAATCCCAGCACTTGGGAGGCTGAGGCAGGAGGATCATTGCGAGTTTGAGAACAGCCTGGGCTACAAAAGTGAGCTCAAGGCCAACCTGAAGAGCACAGTGAGACCCTGTCTCAAAAAAGACAAAAAACAAAACAAAACAACAACAACAACAAAAAAAAAAAAAACAAAAACAAAAACAAAAAAACACTCGTCAGTTGTTTCCTTAGTAACATGAGGCAAGAGGCTAAGAACCTGGCCAAGAAGCTACCACAAGGCCAAGTGCAAGTTCCAGAGGCCTAGAGTCAAAAATAGTCATATAGAGCTCATTGAAAAAGAAGAATCCTAGAAGCTGTACCTGTAGAGCAAGAGTGGTTCAAAACAGACTGAAGAGCTATAAGCATAAGCTTTTCATCAGTTCCAGAAAAGGGAAAAAGACAATTTGGTCTCATACTGGTGATCACCAAGGAGCAAGCTGGAACCTTTTGGGGAAAGACAATACCACCATAACCTCTAGAATTTCTTTGTACAAGTCAGACATCCTATCAAGAATTGCCAGGCACACAATGAAATAGCATAGGGTGGGGCACAGAAACAAACCCACAAGCTGGGTGTGGTGACACACACACACCACACACACACACACACACTGTAATCTCAGCCTTTGGGAGGCTAGGACGAGAATCGGTGCAAGTTGGAGACCAGCCTGGGCTACAAAAGTGAGCTCAAGGCCAGCCAGAGTTGCATAGTCAGACCCTGTCT
This sequence comes from Myocastor coypus, assembly GCA_004027025.1. Classification (NCBI taxonomy): domain Eukaryota; kingdom Metazoa; phylum Chordata; class Mammalia; order Rodentia; family Myocastoridae; genus Myocastor; species Myocastor coypus. The sequence goes on along the minus strand of PVJA010002970.1, from coordinate 50,968 downwards.
TGAAAAATAAAGAAACAAACCCCCAAATTATTTTAAAGTAACTGTAATTAACTGTTCAAGAAAATAGCAAAGAGCAGAATTTCACCAGAGACTGAAAATAATGAATGAATGAATGAATGAATGAATGAATGGAATAGAAAGTCTATAATTCAAGGAAATACAGTAACTGAAATTCAGAACTCAAAATCAGGTGTAAGGCAAATTTGACACAACCAAGAGAGGATCAGTAACTTAAAATATCAATACAAAAAATGCTGGTCACAACACAGACATTTTTAAAAAATGATGAAAACAAGAGATACATGACAGCAAAACATGTACCTGAGATTCCAAAAAGGAAAATAGGGAAAACATTATTTGGAAAGACAATGGCTGACAAATGTCTAAAACTGACAAAAAAGGCATCAATCTCAAAGACATGAACCCCAAATAAGGAGAAAGGAAAGAAAATCTGTATCCAAGCTCACCTTAATAAAAGTACTATAAAACCAAAGACAGAAGAATGCTTAAAAGCAGACAGAGGGAAAAAGGAGGCACCTCAAAGGAGGTACAGCAACACCAATAGCTGATGTCTCAAGAGAAAAAAACACCACATAAGGATGGAAAGTTGTCTCTAAAGAGCTGAAGAACTGATTGCTGTGCCCCTGAAAATGAAGGTAATTAAAAGCAAAATTTTCATCAACAAAGTTGATGAAAGAATTTCTTTAGTTGGGAGCAAAGTAATGTCAGAAGGAAAAAATCAATCTGCATATTAATAAAGACAGAAAATGGATGGAGAGGATGCCACCCACTGCCAAGGTTCACAGAAAAAGCCAACAAAACAGATTTTACACTGGGTCATCAAACAAGTACCCAAAATTTTCAAAGCTTCTATAGTATGTTCTCTAATTGCAGCAAATTAAATTAGAAATAAATAATTCAAAAGGTAGTTACAAAATTCCCAAATGTTTGGAAATTAATCAGTATACTTCTTCAAAAGAAATGAGAATGAAAATTAAAAGGTCTTTAAACGAAATTATAATGTAACATACCAAAACTCATAAGCAGTAGCTAAAGCTGTGCTTATAGATAGAGAAATTCATAGGCTTAGGGGCACAGATTAGAAAGAAGCTGGTAGGGGTACAGTCGTGCACTGCATGAAAAAGGCATCTTCAGGCAACAGTGCTATATAAACAGCAGAGTACATTCACCCACAGAGATGGCCAGCCACCCACATACTCTTCATCTATCGCCCAAGATATAGGAGGCTACTGTCATCTGGCTATACTATTTTTTAATGAGTATAATGGGTACATTCTTAAAAAACAATAGAAGTACAATACAAAAGTAGCCAAGTCAGTGAGATACTTACTTATCACATACGTGCTGTATGCATTGTAGGTACACTATTTCTATACAATTGATAGTGTGGCATTGCCACAAACACAAGTATGACTTAATGGGTGTGCTATGGCATTACAGTGGCTTGACAGTGCAGGCAACAGGAATGTGGCTCCACTGTAATCTCCTGGGATCACGACTATTTCCACCATGGTCTATTGTTGACTAAAGCAACATGCTGTGAATGACCGTATTGCATTGCTCTTCAGATAAAATTAAAACCACTGCAATGGTCTGGCTCCTGCTTAAAGTTTCACTTTTATATCTCTTCTCATCCATTACTCTCAGCCATACTAATCTTCCAGTTCTCTGAATAAACTGCTTCTTGCCTTGTTGCCTCTGCACATGCTAAAATTGGTCTAAGCTGCCTTACCCTTCCTTGTCTTCTGGTCAGTTACTCATATTCCAGGAGTCAGTGTAGACATTATTGCCTTAGAGAAGACTTCTCCAAAGTCTATATCTAAATCAGGTTTTTCTGATACATTCCTTAACTCACATTCTTTCTTTCATGACGTTCATTACTATAATCAATAGCTGTTTGGGAAACTGCTTATTGTGCAAATTAATTTTAAAATGCCAATTATTGTTCCTTTACACTCTAAGTTCCTTGCTGGCAGAGACTACAGCTATCTTGCTCATCTCTGTATCCCTGGGACCTAGTACAGTGCCTTGGCAAGTCATACACATGCTATGTATGTGTGTTAAGTAAATGAATGAAAACATGGACATCTAGTTTACTGTCTAAGTAACCACTCAGTTTACCCAAAGCTGTTAAAAAATACTCCACTGTCTTGGAAGAAAACTCCCAATATTACTGCTGCCAGCAGTTGGCATTTATTTCTATGACATTTATAATACAATTTACAATCATTTACTAATCCAAGAAATCTCCCGAAGATTTTTTACCCTGATATTTAAGGAAAATATTTTCTAACTTTACACTGAATCCTGTTTACTACACTTGGAAAAAGACAAAGTATTTCGGAAACTCAATTTATCAAATCTGTTCTATACCAAGCAGGTGCTATAAAAGTGATTCAAATGACTGCCATCATTAATAACAGGTCACTTGGGTTGTTGTAACACAGTGCTATAGACAAGGTGCTTAGAATCAACAGACATTCATTTCTCGTGGTGTTAGAGACTGAGATACCCAGATCCAGGTGCAGCAGACTCAGTGACCCACAAGACCTTGCTTCCTAGTTCATAGATGGTGACTACTCTGCAGTCTTCATGTTGGTAAAGGTGCTGGTTTTACAAGGGCACTAATCCCATGTACTCCCACCCCTACAGGGCCTCACTTGCTCCCTACTTATCAGGTTTATGAGAGACATAGGTTTGATTTATTGTAGTCACACTAACACTAACAACAACTGTTGATAAGTGGGTCTGCTTCCCTGGTGGGTCTTGGGCACCCATCACTCAAAGCATAAAGTGGCTGTCCTAGACCAGTAAAGTGGCAGGGCTGAGGGTTGAGCTGGAATGGGCCAACTCTGCCACCCAGGCAGTCTTGTAGGGCTCATCATCTGTTGCCTGTTTCATGCAGAGAGGGGGCTGTCCCAGGATACTGCAATGCAAACATCAGGGATGCTTGCACCTCTCAGCTAAGTTGAAATGTCAGGCCTGCTACATAACCAGCTGTTAAGTCACCTTTCAGTCATGGTGTCAATATAAGTGAGAAAAGCAGTGTGGAAGGAAGTTTTTATTTTATTTTATTTTATTTTTGCTCATAGGCTTTCAGACTGCAGTCATTTGAGCCTGCCCCTTTAAGCCTGTAGTGCTGTAGCCCATCAAAGTGGGAGCAAGTGGCAGAGGAAGTCTGACTGCCTCATGGCAGCAGGAAAGCAGAAAACAAGATGGCAGGGCAGGACTCCAGAGTCTTTTCTAAGAACACTCTCCCAATAACCTCTTAATAGTCCCCCTCTGTCCCAACAATACCATGGGCTGAGAGTGGCCTTGGATACATGGGCTCTGGATGATGTTTCTGATCCAACTCCACGCCAGCATAGCTGGGGAGGTGTTCATCCTTGGCTCTGCATATGTCCTATGGAGCTTGAAGCAGCAAATGACAGGAGGGAACTGAAGGGCCTGGCAGAGTAGCTACCCCTCAGCAATATGCTCGGAAAGGCAGTAATTATTGCCAAAAAATGTTGTAAACAAACAGAACTTGTATAGATATGCACTCATGTCTGTCTCTCCTTTGCATTCAGAGGTAGAAGGGTGGAAAAGCTTTTGACAATGAAGTCAGATTTACAAAGGCAGGTGTCATAGGGCAATGGTCACTGACTGCAGAGCTATCCTGGGCCCCTACCTCACCCCACTAGAGCCTCTTCCTTCCACAGGCAGGCTAGGCTACTCCTTCCTCCAGGTGGACATGGAGAGGGCCCCAAGGCTGCTCATCTCTCATTGCCAGGGATCACATTTCTGCAGTGGCTGCCACTTAGCTGCCTCTTTGATGTGGCTGTTCCTCCCACTCCTCCTCTCCAAGTTGACATTCTGAGTATTGCCAGTGCTGGATGAACCTGATGCATAGGGAGGAAGCCCTGAGAAACAGGCCCCTGAGCCTCCCTGAGACAGGTACCTGAGCAGGCAGGTGGCACAACCCTGTAGCACAGCAGGGTATCTGCTGTCCCTGTGGGGTTGCAGTGCCCAGGGCTGCTATTTCAACTTCTCCTTGTCTCCACCAGCAGACTATAAAAGTCTCATACTCACAAGTTCCTATTCTTGCTCTAGGACTTGAAATTTCAAGACAATTGTTTGTTTCCCCAAACTCATTCTTTAATTAGTTCTGCCACAGCCTAGCTTCCCATTGCAAGTGTTTCACTCAGGAATAAAACCCCCATAATGCTCCCTGTGCTGTACTCTGCCCTTGGGTCTGCTATGACCAGACATCTGTCCTTACTGTCCTCCTGGTTCTTCTATGTTTCCCCACAGCATTTACACAAGTATTTTGTTACCTCCTAGTTCTCCAAACTCCTGTTTTCTTCTCTTGGTGCCAGATCCAACTACCTTGCACTGTGATTTCTTGGGTTCACAGAGACCCTCTTTACACAGAGATCTCCAAGGTCCACCTCCCTTCTGCTCCTAGAGTTCTCCTCTGACTTCCCAGGTCTCTGTACCTGCAACCACGCAGAGGTGCACTTACAGAGGACACAGCACCCACTTCGCTTTTCCCAATATCCTGGCTCAGAGTACTTAAAGGCAGCTCAGGAGTGTGACATATGGATCAGTGCTGACACTCAGAACTGTGTCACCTGAGCAAGCCATCAGTTTCTCTAAGTCTCAGCTCCTCTGGGGTAGAGCACAGCATGCTATGAGCTCCGTATGCATGAGACATGGTGCACATACCAACAGCACAGAAGGCTCCCATAGGGGGCATGCTATAAACACCAGCCCCTACTGACAAATCTGAGAAGTGGAAAGACTAGCAGCACTCCTACCTAACCCCTAGGAGCCAGATCTCCATGAAGAAAAAAGACTACACCTGTTCAGTACATACAGGGTCTAAAACAACTGTAGTCTGTCTCAGCCCTGCATCAATTTGCCAAGGAGCTAGGCAGAACTGAGTGCTAATTTGGCCAATTACTGATGACCAATGGTTACCTCAGATTCAAGTGAGAGCAGAGGAACAGATGGTTGCCTGTATTATTAGAGAAATTTGAAATTAGGCAGGTTTCAAGCCATATGAGAGAATTTTTACAAATGCAGGCCAAACTTATACAGAATAATAGGCAAATTCTTACTTGATTGTGTTTTCTGCTTTCGTAGCTGCCTCATGGAATTGCTGTGAGGACAGTTTATACATCTCAGCATTCTACAAAGAGAAAAACAGAACTGGTTACCAAAGATTGAAACTTCCCTCTGGCTCCCTCAGGGGGAAGCAACCACATTAGAAATCGACAGATGCTAATTTCTTGACCAGCATCAAAGCAGTCTGGTGATTAATCCACAGCTTGGGTTCTAGCTCCTACCCTGCATCGACCACTGGTGCAGATCCCAGAATAGCATGGGCTAGAGGAATGCTGTGAGAGATCCTCCACCCAGGAACAAGCCTGCCTGCCACCTGTTTTTGTGTACAAAGTTTTATTGGTGCACAGCCATACTCATTGCTTATCTACAGCTGCCTGTGTGCTACAATGACAGAGTGGTTACTGGTGGCAGAGACTGCATGGACTACAGAGCTTAAAACACTCACTATCTTCATGGAAAAACACTACTGAACCTTGTTCTTGTTTAGTTCCCATGTTACAAGTAGACTATGCTACCCAGAGGGGTGAAGGGAGGTGCTCCCTTCACCCATACAGCTGGGCTGGGGAGATAGCTCAGTGGCACAGTGCCTGCCTGGCAAGTACAAGGTCCTGAGTTCGATTCTCAATACCAAAGAAAAAAAAAGCCACACAGCCAGAGCAGCGTTAGCCAAGTCTCTGGATGCCCAGTCTGAGACACTCTGTTGCCTACCTTGTTACCCTGATCGTTGACATAGCAACCATAAGTTTGGAATGCTGCAGGGAGATTCTGAGAATACTTACTGCACATGCATCTGCATAACCAGATTGGCAGAAAGACCTAGCTGAGCTCGTGTCCTGCTGCTGCACTGTAATGCTGAGTAAGTCACTTAGCTTCTCTGTGCTTCACAGGCCTACAGCTCCTGGGCACACTGGCCCAGACCCAGAATACTCTTTTCCCTATGAAACCTTAGCCACTCTGCTCATTCTCAGAGAGGCTCCTGACACAGCTGCCTACTACTTGCTAGCACACTGCAGGCAGCAGTTCTATGAAGCCCACAGACAGACACCTCAGTGCAAGGAGAAGCCATGCCCCACAAATGAGTTTCATGAGAGTGGATTCTAGAATACAATGACCTCAGACAGAGAAAAGTCAGGTGGTCCCAGGAGGGCCAGGGTCAGAGACAGCTGTCATACTTCCCCAGTGGTCATGAGGAAGAGAGCAGCAGGTGCTATATGGTCTCCAGATCTGACCATATTTGCTCCACAAAGCTGCCATGAGCAATCATCCATGCTTTACAGATGAGAAAACGGGCTTATAGGTCAATTCCTGAAAGAAGCCTTAGTGGCAGTGAAGGGACTGCAAAGCTACAAGGATATGCTCCCTAGTCTGCTTATGACAGCCTAACCCAATCATACCTGCACAAAAGGAGTAGTCAGTCCTTAGGCAGGGGACAGTGAATGATCCCTAGCTTAAAACCATGCAGGCAGAGCAGCTGCATGCAGGTAGAAGCCAGACATGTCTTCATGGAAGGCTGCACAGGAAGGTGGATGACCTCCTTGCACAGACCCACAGGCATGGAGGGCAGGTCTGGGCTGGAATCTCCTGCCTCAAATTTTCCTATTGCCCCATCACCTGGGAATGTGTTGACTGGGGGATTGCCGGGGCAGTGTGGGAGTTGTGGAGGCCAGCCTCTAAGTGAGAGTACTTGTGGTACCTGGCCACAGCCTTGTGCTAGAATTCTGCCCAGGACTGCCCAGTTTGCCCAGGAGTCCTAAGCAGGAACCACTTCTAGCCCTTTCCCCTTCGAGCTGCCTGCTGAGGGGACTCAGGTAATTCTTAATGCCTATCTTCTCATTCCCTCACCTCCAAACTGGGAGAGAACATACACCCCTCAGTGGTCGGGAATGCCAGCTGGGAAATGCCAATGCTTCCAGCACATAGCAGGCATGAAGTGAGTTTTTCTACCACTTTTCCCTCACCAGTACTAGGGCACTAGTATTCTCTCCAGAGCCCTCATTTCTAAGCAAGACATTATGACTTTGCCTGGGCCAGGTTGACAATCACCAACACTACCGTTTTAGGTGAAGGGGTAAGCACGGAGATGAATGAGCCAAATCAGGGCCTCCTTACCCTCCACACAGGCCTCTTCTATAACATCACTGGTGGGGTGTCAGACTTCCTTGGCCTCTGCATTCAGGGGCCAGCACCAGGATGTGGTGTGGTGTGGTACACAGGCCCACACAGCAATTTGGTGCTTCCTCAAGCCAGCTATGGTTTCTGGATAAGCCATGCACTTTCTTTGGGACTTGTTTTCTCATCTGCAAAACAGGGTAACTGAGACACAGCCAGGAACATAGTTCCCATTCAGTCCAGCACAGCCACTCTGATTGCGCCACTGGCATTTCTGAAGCTAACATGTATATTGCCCCAACTGGCCATACTGATCTCAGTGTCCTTCCCACAAGGCAATCTCCTGGCTCAGTCCTTCTCTCTGGCTCAAACCCCTTCCTATAGCTATGCTGTAGGACTCTGTGAGGTCACTCTTAGGCTGTTACCTATTGATACTGGTGTCAGAGGGAGGACTGTGGCTAAAAGGGGGCTTGGTATGGGGCTGAGATGCTCAGAGCATGTACTCTGGACCCTGTCTAGGAGCAGTGTGGCCTCAGTGACAAGTGACTAAGTTGAGAGTTCACAGTCAACATGTGGTCAGCAAGGTTTATCATAGGAAGTGCCCACAGGCCAAGAAATGGTTGTGATTATCCCACTACAGCTTCCACTATCATTTCTCAGAATGACTCAGTGAAAGTCCTTCTCAAGCCCTGTCCTGTCCTGACCCACTCTGCGTTCCTCATCTAATCTGCCTGACAGGACCCACAGGGACAGATGTCATCATGATTGCAGCCCCCTCTGTCACAGGAAGGTTTTGGCCCATAATTTGGAGTATAGTGCTGGCTTCCTGTGTTCATGAGCCCTCTTGCCAATTTGGTTTTCCTGCAACTGCTGGGATGGGTCAAACTTTTCTTCAGGACAAGTAAGGCAGACTCCATGACTAACCACCATTGAGGGGCTCCCCAGAGGATTGGCTACCAGCAGCATTCATCCCCAAAACTCACCAAGTGCCAGAGAATTTCGAGAAAAATGCACTTGCTACGTTCTAGGGGGAGAGATGGGGGGGTGCTCATACAACACAAGTCAGGTTTACAGCTGTGCCAAGTGCTGTGGGCACAACTGAAAGGGAAGCCTGGCAGAAACTATGGGTCAAGCTATCTCCTTGGAAGTGGATACCAGAACCAAGGTATTTTATGTTAATGTTTTAGAAAATTAATACATACCATTTAAATAATGAGAATGGGCAGGACAATATCTTAGTCACTTTCTCATCATGAGATGTAATACCCAGTGCCTACAACTTAAAGGAGACACATTTTAAATAATTTTGGCTCATTTTTAATTCCATAGTCAGCTGGCTCCAAGGCAGAATCACATGCAAGAGGAGCCGGAGGAAAAGGAGTTGCTCATAGTATGGGAGACAGGAAACAATCAAGAGAAGAACTATAAAGGGAAATATATCCTTGCAGGCTATGTCCACTATTGCCCACCTCCTGCAACCAGACTTTACCTCTTAACAGCACATTTAGCTGTAACTTATCAGTGGACTAATCTACCCAGTATGTAGTATGCCTGTGATGCAATTATCTCTCAAAAGCCTTACTTGTGTTTGTATAAGATTTTGAGGGATTTCTAGATATAAACCATAACATCCCGATCCTGGCCCCCCAAAAGACTCATGTGGATCTCTTTATGAAAAATGTGTTTAGGTCACTTCTAACAGTTGCCAAGTCAACAATTTCAGCACTGCTGAAAAGTTCAATTCTAAAGTCTACCTGAGACAAGGCAAACTCTTTAGCTGTGAACCATTGTAAAACTCAAGTTAAACACTGCTAATATACAATAGCACAGGTTAAATACTCCCATTCTAAAAGGCAGCAATAGGTGCACAAAAATAGGACCAAACAATGACTGAAACTTAACAGGGCAAACATTAGATCCTGTAGCTCTAAGTCCAACACTCCTGGTGAAGCCATAAGATCCAATGGCTTGCCTGGTCCTACCCTATAGCATTAATGGTAGACACATCCTTTATGGCTTCTCTCTTAGGCTGGCTTTGTTCATTCCTGTGGCTTTCCTCAGTCATTCTATATTCTTGGCTTCTAAAATTTCCTGGGCTTCCAACTGAAATCTGAGCCTTACTGTCAGTTTTAAGCACTGGCCTCTCAGGAGTACACTGCCTGGCTTTCCAGGCCTTCTGAAACCTGGCTAGAAGCCTTCCTGATGCCATGACTTTTGCTTCTGCATATCTATAAAACTAGCACTATAGGGATGATGCCAAGATCTGCTACTACCTCAAACAGTAGCTGGTCCTTGAATCATGCCTGCAGGGACATCTGAGTGCCTGGATGTCTGAGACACCATAAACTGAATCCCAGGAACAAATTCTCTACATGGCCATGCTGAAGCCTGGTGTCCTGGGACTCTCTTCTTAAAGTGAACTGTTTCACATTACAATTTTAAGCCTGTGAAGGGCAGGGCCTTGCTGGTTCTTTGCATTTCCTAAGGGTACTTTTCTTATTGTCTTTTTTTTTTTTTTTTTTTAGTTTTGTTGAGACAGGATCTCATCATGTAGCTCAGGATGGCCTTGAACTCACCATGTAGCCCATGCTAGCCTCAAACTTGTGGCAATCCCTCTGCCTCAGCTTCCCAAGTAGTGGGTTATAGGCATGTGCCACCACACCCAGTTTACTTCCTTTTTTTTTTCTTATTGTCCTATTGTAAAGTTCTTGGTTTCTTTTTAATGGTAATATTTTTTAGCTATAAAGCTCCTCCAACTATCACATAATTTATAGTTTCTTTTCTGGTGAAACTCAAAACTTAAAAATCAAGAACCATTTGCTCTTGATTCTCAATGTAGAGCTGGTCAAAAGTCCCCAGTGGTACCCATGTCATGTCCTCAATAATAGGCTGCTTTGAAATTTCATCTGCCATATTATGCTGCTGCCCTTAATCTCAGTTTCTCACAGTCTCAGGACATGAACAAGATACATGAAAAAAAAAAAAAAAAAAAAATCTGGAGGGTCAATGGAGTCCTTATTTCCAAATAAAACCTCCTTTGCCTAGTTTTTCTGCATCTATATTTTAAAAGTTAGCATTCTTATCTTCTGAGCTTTGACCAGAATGTCCCATTAAGCTTGGCTCATAGCATTCTGGGACGGCTTTTCTGGTGGGCATCTCCAGAGCTTTCCAGATTCTTCACATGAACCAGTTTCAAAGGCTTTTAACTGCATGGTCAGAAAGTTACAGCAACACCCTATTTCTCTGATATCAAAATTTTGTCTTAGACACCTGCTTGGTGCTGAAATACAACACTCAGTGCCTGTAGTCTAAAGGAATAGCGCTTTATTTTGACTCATCGTTTAGTCCACAGTTGGCTGACTCCAAGGCAGGATGGCATGGTAGACAGAAAGCAGTGAGTCAAGGGAGGAGTAAATAAGGGAGATTTCCTTTCCAGGCCTGATACCTCTTCTAATCAGCCCCACCTCCTAACAGTGCATTCAGTTATAAACTCAATAGTGAGGCTTGGCAGCTGCTGTTTATAGTACAGTTATGGCCAAGTCCAAGAACCACACCACACACAACCAGTCTCAAAAATGAAACAGAAATGGCATCAAGAAACCTCAGTCAAAAGATACAAATCTCTAAAAGGGGTAGATCCCAAGTTCCTTCAGAACATGTGTTTTGCCAAGAAGCACAACAAAAGGGCTTCATAAAGATGCAAGCACAAACAATGCCAAAGCCATGAGTACATGTGCTGAAGCTATCAAGGTCCTTGTCAAGCCCAAGGAGGTCAAGCTCAAGATCATCCCAAAGGGAATAAGCCACAGGCTTACACGACTCGCCTATATTGGCCACCCCAAGCTTGGGAAGTGTATCTGACCCCACATTGGCAAGGGTTGCAGGACTTGCTGGCCAAAGGCTCAGGCTGAAGCTAAGGTCCAAGCTCCAGCTTCTGCTCCAGTTCAGGCTCCTGTGAAGACTCCACAGTAAAAGCCTCTTTATCTGCTGATATAAAAACAGAAGGACTGGTATGACCCCTGGGTGCCATCTGTAGGGCACTGGTGTCTTCCTGTGCTCTTGTACAAATAAAACTAAGGCAGGAAAAAAACAAACAACAACAAAAAAACTCAGCAGTGAGAATATTCACCAATGAGCACAGTGCCCCCATGACAAACTCACCTCCTGAAGGCTCTGCCTATGATCATGTGATGTATGTGGAGGGACATCTAGATAGAAACTGTAACAGACAACATGTGTGGCCAACAGTGGAGTGTTCACACTAGACAGTGAGTCACAGTGGTCCCTGATACCATATGATAGCAGCTATGATGTGCTCCTCCTCATTTTTTGACTTCTTGGAGACCTACTTAGTTTCCTTTTACTGAATAAAATGTTCTATTAAATGGTTGAACACCCTGCAGTTCAATCCAAGTAACTCCTCACCTACAGGCTATTTGCAGTCCTTCACTATCACAAACAATGTTGAAAGGAAAATCATGAATCTAGGACTCTGAGCATGTATGAGAATATATTTATAGGTATATTCCACCGGTCAAACTGAGAATAGAGATGGTAGCATGAGGGAGTGGAGGGCCCCGCTGGGTGTATGAGAGAACAGGGGTGTCAATGTTGCCAGCATGCACAGGAGCAAGAGATGCTAAAGACCCTACCTGAAGGCTGTAAGGCCTGGACTTCCCCCATGGCATGGAGGGGTAAATGAATACTTTGTTTCTTAAGTGAGGGAGTGAAAGGATAGAAAATTACTTTTTAAAGGACAGTGCAACAGCTGAACAATAGAGTTCAGTTCTCACTGGCTGGGCCATTGATCCCATGGAGCCAAATGGGAGGTGTAGTACCCCAGCACCTGCTCCCTAGGGGGAAAGCTTTCTAAAGGATATCTGTTAGCACCCAGTGGTCATGAGCTATTATTTATGGGAGCTTTTCTTCCCAATAAACTCTTGGGCTCCCCAATTTTAGAAAATCTTTTCCTCTGCCCGGCAGACAGCTGCCCCTCCTCCAGCTTTTCCTGCTGCTCCACATGCACATCTGAAAGTAGAAGACCTGATCTCCATTAATTAAATCTGCCATTAAAAATTAAATAACATGAGTAAGAAGGTGTGAGTGTTATCTCTATGGGTTTCGAAAGTCACAGTGTTTCTTCAATTACTTCCCAAGCAGTTTTCATATTTCATACTGTCTGATTTCTCCAAGGGCCTAGATTTGCAAGATCAAAAGAGAGTGTGAACATGAGGGAAGCAAAGGGAGAAAGCTGGGAAAGGAGGACAGTGAAACGTGTGGTGGGCAAAAGAGACTGGCCGGCTACCTGGTGGCAGAGCTCAGATCTGGGAGACAGAGAAGGGAGAAGATGCAGGGAAATGGAGCTCTGCAGCAAGCTCATGTGGGCTCAGGGCAGAAAGCAGTGTGTCAAGGCTTGTGCAGATAAGAGCTTAATCACCACATGTATATATGTATATGTGCATGGTACTATGGATGGAATACAGGGCCTTCATGTAGCATGACAGCCTTGGACTTTTTTTGGTTCTTTGAGACACACTCTTGCTAAGTAGCAAAGTTGCCCAGGCTGGGCTTGAACTTGCAATCATCCTACCTTAGCCTCTCAGAACGCTGGGATGATAGGAATGGATCACCATTCCTCACTGATCAGGACATACTGTGCCACTTTTGGACTAGATTCCTGAAAGACACACCCAAGCACAAAGAGCACTCATCAGTGGCCTATTGTGTGTATGGTTCACGGGAGGTATCGTGAGAAATAAGAAGCTCAAGAGGGGGCACAGCACTGTAGGAAAGACAGAACCACAGGCCAAAGTGTACTCCCAGAACAATGCAGAGGCAGCAAAGGACAGCAGTGATATTCACAGGGAAGGAGTCAGGTTGTGCCTGGATCAGAGTCCTTCCTCCCAGTGTACACCCGCAGGCAAGGGTCAAGACCTCTTTGCCTGGCTCCTCTGCTCCTTATCTGTAAAATGAGAATGGTAACAGAGCCCACAGTTTCATGGGAGCTGAATGAGATAATGCATATAAAATGCTCAGACTGGGGCCTGGCACATGGTAGACACTACACATTAAAAAACCTTAACAAATATCCCCTACTCAAATGCACATTAACCTACAAAATATTCTCTGTATTTGTAAAAGTGATCAGAGAGTACTGAAGTCAAAGATATCTCCTTGGGTAGGGGTTTGAGGTCTTTTACTCATTAATGTATCCCCAGAGCTTATAACTATGCCTGACACCCAGCAGGCCCTCAATAGGAAGCTGTTGAATAAATAGAAATAGAAGTTAGAACCACTAGAGAAGATCAAAAAGATGATTAGGATGTAGTCATTTATTTTATCAGTTGAGAAATTTGCTCAGCTCCTGGTCTATATCAGGCCCTGTGCCCAGGGAGCTGGCAGGTTGCTCTGGATCCAGCTAGGACAGCACAGGGTATGACAAGGGCACAGGAGAGACAGACAGTGTGGCTGAGTGGGGTCAGGGGGATTAATCGAGGATCAAGAACTTAGAATCTCTCCCATGCAGTGGGAACATTTTACCAAATGCTTTGGGTGAATGAAAGAGCTAACAATCACTGAGCGTGCTTTGGGCCTGCTGGAGGTTCATTCAAAACTCAGAGCAAACAGGAATACAAGCACACTCCTCCACCAGGCACAGTAGAGGGGACTTTCCAACAGGCAAATTCCTGGAATGCTCAAAGCAATACTTAAAGGTAAAAATCACTACCCCTAAAGCAGCATGATGGTGCATGCTTATAATCACAGCCCTCTCAGAACCTGAGGCAAGAGGATGGCAAATCTGAGCTTAGCCTCGGCAACTCAGCTAAAAAGGGAAGGGTGTAGTTCAGTGCAAAGGTCATGGGTTCAATCCCCAGAATCAGGACAGGCATGGGAGCTGCCTTTTGGCACATGAAGAAATCAAGGTTTAGGGCTAGTGAGATAGCTCAGAAATCTAAAGCACCTGATTAAGTAAGCATTGAGGGACAGCAGTTTGATCCCCAGCACCACATACCACACTAGCCCGGCCCCAGGGTGGGTTGAGCTGGCCACAGAAAGAAAGAATGAAAGTAAGAAAGAAAGAGAGGGAGGGAGGGAGGGAGAGGGAGAGAGAGAGAGAGAGAGAGAGAGAGAGAGAGAGAGAGAGAGAGAGAGAGAGAGAGAGAGAGAGAGAGAGAGAGAGAGAGAGAGAGAGAGAGAGAGAGATTCAGAAAGTAAAGGACCCTGCCTTGGATGGCCACAACCTCAAGCAAAAGAGCACCATCTGACAATAGGTCTAGGGGTTTTCTCTGTGCTCAGCTGTCTCTCAGGAGAATGACAAGAACAAAAAAGGCCACACAGGCAAAAACAGTGCTGATGGCATGTTTACATATGGAAAATGTGAAGCCTAGAATTCTGGCTACCCTGGGTGGGAGAAAGCTTCTCAGCCAAATTAGTGTGCACTGGAAAAGGCCAAGGCCTGAAGACCCAAGTAAATCCCAGAAATCTGAGAGGAACAGATTGAAGATAGGGGAGGCCCATGCCAAGGTGCTATCAGCCTGGCCAACAATGGTCACTGGGGGAGACTTGGACTCACCAGCCTAATTATCAAACACTCTTCAAAGCTCACAAGAATGCTGAATTTTAAGGGAACTAATCATAATTAGCAGATTCAGATTTGGAGTATCTCAAGTGTGAAAATAGCAAAAACCACAAATGAGAAGTGAACAGAAGATTTCATAAATAGGTTCAATAAAAGTGTAGGACATGTGGTCAGCTCCAAAGCAATAAATGAGTAAAATGTTTTATTTTGTCAAGTGTCTATACAGCTGCTTCCTGGAAAACTTATGAAGCATGCCAGCTTTGCCTTACTATATTGTCATCTGGATGGGATAGTGGGTTGCTTTACGCCCAACTTACTCTGCACCTGCCCCAAGGGGAGTATACATACCACTTTCTCTGAGAGCTTTCTCTGATTCAAGATGGTGACCCTCCAGGGCACAAGACACTGACTCTCACTTGCTCCAGCTCCCTTCCACTCTTTCTGATTCAGCTTTGGTCCCTACCTAGACCAGCATGGCCCTTACACCTGGTAGCAGAACACACTCCAACCCCCATGGCAAGTTCCAAAGTGTGGGTTTATGCAGACCTCTTGCCTTCTCCGCCTAGGGTGCAGCAGACTCTGGTGCCACAGATCTGCACTTGAACCTCAGCTGAACCTTGATGAAACTTAGGTTTCTTGTGGTTCTGTGCTGTTTCTATTAACTGCCAGCCCTGAACTGCCCTTGCCAGCAGATACTCACAAGTATACATGCTGACAGTATCTTCTTTCAGTAACAACTATGCCTCCACCTGCATCCACAAGCTTTTCACCCTCACAAGAGATGCACACCATCCATGTTCCTGACCCCAGCCAATTGGAACATGGGATAGGATGCTTCCCTGAACTTGCTCCTTCACTGGTCCAAAGGGAAGGGTCACTAGCTTTCTGAGGTGAGCTGGGGATCTGACTGCTATGGAATACAAACGTCCTGAGTATGTTGCCCAGCATGATGCAATTTACTTGTTTCTTTTATTCACTGGACAAATAGTTATTTTTTTGAGTTGTTTTTATTCATTTTAATAAGAAAAAATAAAATAGCAATGAAACTTTCAAAACAGGTTAGTAGGACAGTTACAATAAATAATACATTGCATACTGACAAATAGTTATTGAGAGGATGTTATCCACCAAACCTGGTTCATAAGCAGTGACACAGCAGTACACAGGAGAATTGAAGTCCTTGCCTTCATGGAACTCACAGTCTGGATATGAGAAAGGTGAACAAACCATTTCAGTCAGTAATAAATGCCACTTAAAACCCATGCAGGTGGAGACCATAAGGAGCCACAAGATGAGTACTGTTTTAAACAGTTGATGAGGGGAGGCCCCCGGCTAGGTCAAGCTGGCAGAAGTCTGATGGCTGTGGAGCGAAGACCCGGTAAAGTGTCTGAGGCAGGGACTCCACTTGTCACGTTCTCAGAGTAGCACAACAAGCATGGTTGGAGATGAGGAAGAAGGACAAAGGCAGAAGTCTGCCAGGGCTGCCTTCACTCAAGCAGAGCTTGTTTTAGGCATGGCAGGGAGCTATCAAGGGTGTGGCCAGGGAAATAATACGGCAAGGTTCCACCCTGGAAAGATCTCCTGACTGCAGTGGCATCATTCAGTTTTCCCAGAGGAAAGAGCAGAAACAGCCTAGCCTGCTGGAGGCACTGTAGTTACCTACGTGAAAAGGGGCAGAACTGTTGAATGAAAGAGACACACATGCACTGGTGTCTGAAATGCCTAGGAGACAGTAGGGTAGAGAAGCCTGTTACAGGGCTGTGGTCACTGTTAGAGGGCTGAAAGAGGACCTTAGGGCAGTGGCTACAACCTAAGACAGCTTGACAGTTTTTGCCACAGCTTCTACTTGTTAAGGCTTAACTGAACAATGAAACCCCTGTGGTCCCTATGCTCCAATGATTGTACCTATTCCCATGTCCTCAGGTCCTCTGTCTGTCACTCCTGCCAGGGCACTCCTCCTCCTCCAAGTGTCTATCTTCTGATTCTCTTAATGTGTGTTGTTTCTGCAGTTCTTGCATTGGTCAGTGCTATCACTATTCATCCGGGACAGTTACCTATCCCTTGGGCCCCCTGTCAAGCCAGCAACCAAATGCAGACAATTCTGCCTCCTGTTTGTCTTCCAAGTCGTTCCCTTCCTCTCCACTACTAGTGCTTGGATTCAGTCTTTATTAAAAGGGGAGAACTTTGAGGACATACCTAATACATACACACCCTGATCTCCCTACTGCCACTTACTCTGCTCCAGCTTGCCCTTCACATCATTGTTTTTAATGACCCCAACACTGCCTTACTTGTCTCTAAACTTTACTCACAAGTTCTTCTATTTTCCAAGTCTCTAAAACATTCCAGATATTTATTCTTCTGTAATCTTCTCTGTCCACCCAACAAACTCCTATCCATGCTTTGAGACACAATATCCCTTCCACTGGACAGATATTCCTCTCCCAGGTAAAAGCTATTCTTTTCCTGGTACACTGTACTACATATGAGTTGTAATCAAACCTACAGTGAATATTTAAAGTTTTAACAATTTATAGCAAAAGACACATTGCTATTGATTTCCCTCAAAACCCTCCCCCTCACTCTGAAGGTTATGGAATCCTTCTTATGTGAGTATCTTTAGGTGTGCTGTCCTGCCTGCTTGATGTCTTTAATTGATTCAGATGTTCATCTGTGGTGGTCATTGTGATTTTAGAGAAGAGTGGCAAGTTTCACAGTGCCAGATCCAGGGAACCAGGCAAATAATGCCACACTCATGCTTTAATAAGCCTGCCTTTTGGCTGGATGGCAGCAGCATTCACTGTATTTTTTTATCACATCTTGTAAGAACAGGAAAGAAGACTCCAGAACTGCTGCAGAGAATGTCAAGAATGATGAGATTAGTGTGTTCAAGCCAAAGGGATCATTTTAAGGGGACTTGTGGCCATGTGGCTTTTACTGGAGTAAATTCTTAAAATGTAAACACTCACTATATATTTTGGTCACCCCTTGCGCACTTTTCAGCAATATTTCCCACGCTACTCTGCAATCACTTCTAGTATGTCTGTCACCCTGACTTCTACTGTAACTGCCTGTGCTCAGGAGGAGCATTTTATTTTTATTGCTAATGCTAGGCATCAGAGGAAGGAATAGGCATTCTTGGTTTATTTCAGATCTGTCACATTTCTGGAGCTCTGCCTCCAACACATCAAGCTAAGGTGGTCCACTACTCCCCCACTGATGGGCCCTTGTCCCTGCCTTGTCTCTGCAATAGTAGGATGGGGCCTCCTGACCTATGGCCTGATTTGTCCTGTCCCAGCATACTTCTTGTTTTCCTCCTTCAGGATTCTTTTTCTTCCCTTCTCTTGCAGGCACCTCTCAATCCTGGGATAGTAGTCCTTGTCCTAGTTCATAATGTATCTGTCTGGCTGCCACCTAAACCCTGCCTATGTGTGAATTGCTAATTAGTGTTAGTGACAGTGGCTCTAGGTGAGACCCTTCTGCAAGTATCTACATGTGTGAAAGGCAGAGGAGAGAGACCCTCTGTGTTTCTCTGTCTCCCTCTTGCTGCAGTGGTGAGGGAGGCGCCTAAGTCTTGGTGGAACTGGCACTCTGGATCGGGTATTCTCTGGGGTTTGGCTGAATCCCCTAACTTTTTGGTCTTGGGTGTGTATACATGTGTATGTTCCTGGATGTATAGTTGGGAGTGAAGGTTACTACTCTCTCCTTATGAGGGAATATCAGACTCTTATATGTAAGTTCCTGTGCTCTCTCTGTCTCTGTGTCTTTGTCTTTGTCTCTCTTTGTCTCTCTCTCTCTCTCTCTCTGCTTTTCTCTGTCTTTCTCTCTGTCTCTGTCTCTCTGCCTCTCGGTCTGTCTGTCTGTCTGTCTCTCTCTTTCTCTCTCTGTCTGTCTCTGTCTCTCTGTCTCTCTCTCGCTCTCTCTCTCTCTGCTTCTCTCTCCCCCATCATAAAGCAACAGACAAAAGTAAAGCTATGCTAATTAGTAATAGTTGTACAGTGGTTTTAAAAAATTGATTTGCATTGCATACTAAACATTTGGCTGTCAGACCTTCAGATGAGACCTGGAAGTCAGTGAAAACTTTCTCATTGTGTACTGGTGGAGGAGAATGATCTCCACCCTGGGACACCTGGGCTGGAAAGGTACATGCTGGACAAGCATTTGTCAACACTGAAGGGATAGAGATCAAAGTACCCAATAAACATTTAAGAGAACCAGACATGGTAGCACACACCTTTAATCATAGCACTTGGGGAAGAAGAGGAAGGAAGTTCACAAGTTTGAGTCCCACTTGGGCAACTTAGCAGCTTAGCAAGACCCTGTCTCAAAATTAAAAAAAAAAAAATTAAGGACAGAGGATACTGCTCAGTGCTAATGCTCTGGGTTCTACTCCTAGTACTGGGAAAACAAAACAAAACAAACCAAACAAACAAACAAACAAACAAAAAACCCAAAGAACAAAAAGATCAAAATCCACTTCATGAGATGTATGAAAAACAATTTTTTTACAAATGTGCTACAGAATGTGAAAGATTGATTTTACCCTAGGACGACCCATGGCCTCTGGACCAGGATGCAGTGACCTGGAACTAACTTAGGCTAGAGAGGAAATTAAAGAAGGAAGGCAAAGAGCATCTGACTGCTGTAGAGTAGCAAACAGTATTTAGCTGATGGACAGAGGCCACATGAGGGTAGATGGGAGAAAATTAGAGGATATGCTTGGAGTGAACAGGATTGACAAGGTAATCTACCACCATAACCATCCCACCTGCAAGGTGTGCAAGGAGGCAGGCCAGCCTTGAAGCCAGGAGAGGGCCCCTTGGAGAAATGCTGTGCAGCCAGCCCTACTTCAGTGCTGCTGGTTATTTGGTTTTTACAACTGCAAGAAAACTATTTGGCCAAAAGAATGTCTAAAGAGTGTAAAAACAGAATGTAGGGCCTGGCGGGATGGCTCAGTGGTCTAAAGCGCCTGCTTGGGAAAGCTTGCGCGGCTTCAGGGACCGCGGTTCGATCCCCGGCACCACATGCTGCGCCAGCCCTGCCCTCGGGGTGGGCTGAGCCGGCCATGAGAATGAGTGAATAAACAAACAAAGGTTCTGAAACAAAATGTAAAGCATAACAAAATAAAAATAAAAGAACCAAGAGATGAATCTTAATCCCAGTTCCACTCTTTATTTGTGATCTGCCCCTCAATAAAATTATAGAGATGAGACACTATGAATTTCAATGATTCTCTGAAATGGAGTGGAAGAGTAAAAAATGTCAGTGAAAGTGTAGCCAGCTGTGAACTTGAAAGCCAGGAACCTGTGGCTAATGTGTCATGGTGTATCTTGGAGATCTGACGCAATAACTTAGGCAGGACACAGAAGTACTTGAATCAGGTGCTGTGCATCAGGGCACTGAGGCATTAGCAAGATGCTTCTGTTCTTCATGCTGATCGTAGGTTCCACTTCCAGATGGAGTGCTGGACACGGCACCACACTCAGAAGCTCTCAGACCTCTGTGACAGAGGCCCTTGAGACCCTCGTGAGAGCAGGCCTTATTCTTCACTGAGGACCTCCCCTCATCCTATGGGATGCACCTCAAGAAGACAGCTACAAGGGAACCTGCAACCTTTCACCACATGGAAATGATGCTCAGGTAGTTCTACTCCTTGGGAGTTTGTGGGCCTCTATGGAGACAGATGGGACAACAGAAACAGAGCCTGACATGGGCCATAAAGGATACAAAGCAGGGCAGGTTAATGGTAGTAAAGTGGAGTCCATTGCTGCACATGCAAGGCCAAGGAAAATCACCTCTAGGAACTCAATGGAAGTTGTGACATAAGTAGCAGGGGGAAAAAAGAGAAGGAAGCAAAAGACACAAAAAACATGCAAAAGAAGAGAGAAACCAAGGAAAGGAATAGCACTGTAGCAGAGCCATCAGCACGTGCAGAGCAAGGCACCCACAAGGGAAAGAGAGCCAAAGATGTTCCCTAAAGATGAGGAGGGGAGGGTTGGAGCCAGGCACACAGTCTGGGGCAACTGATTCACTTCACATAAAGTGAAGCACAGGGGACCAACACCATCAAGTCACTCTGTGATGGACCTCAGGGGAAGGAGGTCCAGAAAGCTGCTGCAGGAGTATAGGCCACCAGTGGTGACTCATCTGGGAAGTAGCTGCTACCCTCTCCTGACTGAGGAGCTTCCAGAAGATGGTCCCAGGAGCACAGGCTGGTATCCCCATTCAGACATGTCCATCTGATGAAACTCTCCAGTGGATATCTGGGGAACGCCTTAGAAAATGTCTATCTTCCTTTAAAAAATAAGGATTCAGCCTATTGGACAAAATAGCCATGCCTTTCATGGCCTGGACAATCCAGCAGCCATGGGCACTGACCCATGACCAACTCCATACACATGGATTCTTCACCCTAGCTGCAGCCATTCTCTTATGATAAAACAAAACAAAAACTGACAAATAGGTATAGAAAGATCTTATCTCAATCTGATAAAATCCATTTATGATAAACCAATGGCCAACATCACATTCAATGGGGAAAACCTTAAAGCCTTTCCTCTAAAATCAGACACAAGACAAGGATTTTCACCATCACCACTCCTGTTTAATATACTACCCAGAGCTTTAACAAAAGCAGCCACCAGAGCAATTAGACAAGAGAAAAAACAAAACAGAAAACATCAAATCATCATCATCATCTGCAGATGATAAGATCTTCTATGTAGAACATCTAAAAAATCCATTAAAAGACTTCCAGAATTAATAGCCCAATTCAGCAATATACCAGGATACAAAAATCAATATACAAAAATGAATAGCATTCCTGTACACCAATAATGAACTCACTGAGAAGGAAATTAGGAAAACCATACCACTCAGCATGACACCAAGAAAAATTAAATACTTGGGAACTGACCTAACCAACAAAGTAAAAGATCTCTATAATGATAACTACACTACCCTGAAGACATCAAAAAAATGGAAAGGTATTGCCTGTTCCTGGATAGGCAGAACCATTATGGTCAAATGGTCATACTTTCAAAACTGTTACACAGATTTAATGCAATCCACATCTAAATACTATCAGCACTCCTCATAGAACTATGAAAAAAAAATCCTAAAATTCATATGAAACCAGAAGAGACCTAGAATAGCAACAGCAATACTAGGTAACAAAATCAGGAGACATTACAATCTTGAATTTAAAATTATATTACAAAACTATAGTGATAAAAACAGCATGGTGCTGACATAAAAAGACATGTGGATCAACGGAACGGAAGATACAGAAACAATCGTAAGCATAAGCAGCTGTTTGATTTTAAACAATGGGGCACAAAACATAACGTGGTGGAAAGATAGCATCTTTAATAAACGGTGCTGGAAAAACTGATTATCCAGATCTAAATTGAATCTAAACCCCTATCTCTCACCATGTACTAAACTAAAATCAAACTGGATCAAAGATCTAAATGTTAAAGCAGAAACACTCTACTGAAAGATAAAACAAGCAAAACTCTTGAACACATAAGCATACAGACTTTCTAAACAGAACTCAGAAATCATAAGTGCCAAGAATCAACATATGGGATTACATCATATTAAAAAGCTTCTGTAGAGCAAAGGAAACAAGGAATAGAGTAAAGAGATAACCTACAGAATGGGAAACAAAATTTTGCCACCTGCTCCAAAATTTATTCCTCAGAGAGCTAATAATTGGACTATATAAAGAACGCTAACATACTAGATTGCAAACATGGACTAACAAAAACTGACAATAAATCAGGACTCAGCTGGCTGCCCATTGTCTCTAAATGCCGGTGAGTCTGCCTCTAGTTAGCAACCCCTACTACAGGCCGGGGTTTCCTTGCTGGGGCTACACTCAATGCAGCACGGGTGTTACTGTCCACAGTTCCCTGGCTTCTGGTCCTCCAATCCTTTCTGGCCCACCAGTTTTTCATTTGTTCATTGTCAGATCCTGCTGCCTGCACCTGTGAGATCTGTGATACTATCAGGGGGCAAAGCTCACATTATGCAACATGCTGAACCTAAGAGGAAGGGATCTTATGGTCTACCCCTAAAATGGGGAAATGAGTTGGCCTTGTTTCTGCACACAGAGTCACTGAATCACTCCATATCTTTGACCACAACACAATGACATTAATTTCCTGGGGAAGCTATAGTCCACAATCAGGCAGCCACCTGGGGTAGCAATCAAATATCTGTCAGTTTTTCAACTATCTGACTCTGAGTGTCAGAAGCCTCCCCACACTGACCAGGAACTCAGGTGTTGCTGCTGGAGACGGAGGCCAAGCTAGGAAGTGCATAACCCCATGTTGGCCACAGACACAGGTATACAAATGGCTGTATGCAATGAAGGCAATCTGGCCTGATGCTACTTCAGTTCTACTCCTAGGAAAGAAGGTGCAGTCTTCTGGTCCTGTCTACCTGGAGGAAGCAAAGCTAAGAGGACAACTATTCCAACATGCAGGAGACCTGGTTCAGGGAGCAGGCCAAGCCTGTTCCAATGAGTGAGCCAATGTATGCTTCCTTTCTAAGCATTGTGTTTCCACTTATAAGCCAGCATCCTCACAAAGGGGACCTATTTTTACAAAAGAGGCCACAGTACAAACAGCCTCTTGGAAAAGGAGAAACAGCTGTGAAGCTGGGGAAGGAGTTCTAAAGCTATGCAGGAACAGTTCCAGCAGTAGCTAGCAAGCCTCTCTGAGTAAGGGCCTCTGCCGCACAGCTTCCATACTTGATGGTATCACATTAAGCATATCCAAAGGAAGTCAGTCTGAAAAATGCACAGTCACTGGGAACTCAAGCTGTCTTCAGGGAACACAGTAACATTACCAGGAGCACTGTTCCCAGAGTTAAGACATAGTACAAAGGCTGGAAGAGAGGCTATGAAAGTCCTACAGAATGGTCACTCTTACTGTGAAATTGTCCTATCTTCTATGTGAGTTCCTAGGGTGGGGGATAAATGCCAAGGAGCCAGCCAGTGTTGGTAGTCATTGTGGAAAGTGGCAAGAGAGCTTCTCTCAGCTGTGGGCTATGGCCCTGGGACCTTGGACCCTTTCAAAAAGCACACTCAAAGTCTAAGGTAAGTGCTCTGGACTCTAGGCCTCTGCCTCATCTGCTATATGTTGCAAGGTTGTCCTTTCCGGCTTTACCTGGGAAGTATGAATGTAACTGTGGCTTACATAACTGTATAGACCCTTTCTGCTTACAACTATACAAACCCAATCCATTGACTAAGAATCATGTTAATGATTAAGAGCTCCTCTCTATCCACGAGAGGAGACCCTGAATAATGGGAACTTCCAGGAGTATCAGACAGGCATTGTACAAATGGGGATAGTTCAAAGGGTAGCAATGTAGGGCAGGGTGAGGGTGCTGTGAAAGTGATGGAGCAATTATCGGACAGCGGCTGACTGGCACCTTATTCCAACACTGCTGCTTAGAGGAAAGAAGCCCAGCTCTGCATCCCTGCTCTATCTTTCTTCCCAGTGTGGGGTGATAGATGAGATCAGTCAGGGTTTGCAAGCCCAGTATAGTGCTCCATACAAAAGTAACCATATGTGTTAATTGGCAAGTTCTAGGTAAGGAAAAGAGGAAAACTCACAAGGGACAAGCAAGCAGCAAAAACAAAACAAAACACAACACAGCAAACTGAAAGAGCTTGGAGAACCTCATTCTCAGTCTAACTTCTAAAAGACAGTGCAGGAGTCTGAACTAGGCTGACCATGGGAGGTGACCCAGTGCCAGCCTAGGGACCTGAGGGGCCCTCATTGGAAGTCCCCAGGCCTGTGGAAACTCTGCCATAGGGTCAAACAAAACTCACATACCACAGTGTTGGAGAGAAAGTCCTTTAGACAACCAGGAGTCCTCACTAGAATCCCAAGGTGCAGATTCCGTGGCCCCTCTTCTATAGCAACTGACACTAACAGTCTCTTCTGGGGCTATAATCCCATTTCAGTAGGAAACCAGGCCAGTCTGAGCCAGAAAGGCTTCTGGGCAATTGTTCCAGCAGAGCCTTAGATTTGGTGTGGCTGGAGGAAGTGCCCCTTTGAGGCAAAGCACATGGCTTGCCTAAGGCCCAAGCACACTGACAAAAGGTCATGATGGCCAGAGTTTCTCAGTGTCAACTACTACAGATTATGTTAAATCCTGTCAGGCAAAAAGGTCTGGAATTTCACTGTTTTAGAGACAAAAATCTGTGCTCAGTCTCAGGACCAGTGAGTGAGTAGCAGAGGGGAGACACAAATACATGTCTGCCTAATTCCCATGAAGTCATGAATGGCTTCCCCTTTCTCCACCAGACAGAGGCAAAGCCTTCAGTGAAAAGCCACTGAGGAATATGACTGGATAAGATAAGACAAGACAGCAACTTTCCTCTGTTAATGATGTCCTAGTTAAAAAAGTAACACGCAACTTGAGCACACTGACCCACAGCAATGTTAGCATATTAATAGGAAAGAAGAAAAATCTTTCCTGAGTTATCTCTGATAACAAGACATCCTTATGAAGAGAGCCTTGTCTGTGGTCACAGAACTTAGAGATACAAAGAGGATTAATGGGTCCTGAACTGCAGTCAGCCTGGATGAATAGATGTAGGCCCTACCAGGTCAGCAAGGTCTTGGGACACAGTGTGTATGGCTGGGGTCGCTCCACCAGCTGCTCTCCCCAGCAACCAGCCCCACAAATGCTGCTTTCCTCCGTGCCTCTTCCCTTGCGTTGCTTGAGATCCTCTGTGATGGCCCATGCAGGCATCAGTGCAGACAGTTTCTTTCCACTGAAGACTCCATGATGGTAGTTTAAGCCACCGCAGCAACCAGTGCTTGTTCAGATTGTAGCCTGCAAGCCTGGAAAGTTTGGGAAAATCGGAGGGCAGAGGGAGAGGCTGTATGGGGTGAGAGGACTCCCTGAGGTGCTGCTGCTCACTTCCAGGGCCCTGCAGCTTTTCCCTGTCATAGTCCCTGCCTCCTCTGTGCCACACTCTGGCTGGGAGGCACATCAACCTACACCCCTTCTAAGGGACTGTATCTGGGAGGCAACAACTAAACTCCTCAGTCTAGCTGATCTATCCTTGAACAGCTTAGCCAGTATCCAATGATGGGTATGAAAAGCTGAAGTTGACTGGGGCCAGTCCGATCCCTTTTGGGGAATAAACAAGTGGCAATGGAGGTAACACGGAGGCAGTTGACACAGTAGTCAAATCAGGACCATGTTAAAAAAAAAAAAAAAAAAACCTACAACAGTAGAGAAAATACAGGTAACATGGTAGAAACCAGACAGCAGGGAGAAGACTCAGTCCAGCACATCAGTCCCAGAGCTGCCCCTGCTTCGATAATCTAAAGGTAAACTTGCCTTTCTTGAGAAAACTTGCCCATCTACCATACTTTTCTCATAGTCCTCAAGAGCACAGGAGAAAGACATACTCATCTGGGGTCTAGAGGGTACAACCTGAAGTTGCCTGGGGCAAAGAAGGATAAAATTGCTTTGAAATTGCCTCTTTTATCTTGAAATATAACTTGAACTTTCCATGCTATTCCATAATATCAGTGTTTGCTTTAATATAAAAATAGCATTTTCCCCCTCAAAGCCTCATGTAAAATTGATGTTCCATGAAGATGTGCCCTTTCTAGTCTGTGGCTTCCCATCCTCATTCTGGTGAGTAGGCAACCCTCGGGGGAAGATACCCTGGAAGCACATGCCCTGGGGGAAACATAAGTACCTAGGTGGGACAGGGGGCCTGGGAAATCTCAGTGGTCCTCCCTGCCAGAAGACTCATAACATACAAACACCCCAGTTGTTACAAGGCTCAGGAACCAGAGGGCCCAGCTTCAAACCAATCTTAAGTGATATAATCATACAGTGTACACAACTGCAGCTCTGCTGTCCTTCCAACAGCTCTTGTGCATTCCCCACACCTATCAAGCCACATTTATAGTACATTGCTGGATAGGCGTCGCGAGGGACAAGGCAACAGATACAGCTAAGCAACAAGTCTAGAGTCAGAGAAGTTACATCCTGCACTACTGCTTCAATGCCTCATCAAAATGACAAAGGACACACCAAGAGTCTAGTGAGTATAGAGCACCTGCTCTCAAATAACGGATGGATTGCTCTGCTGATCAAGACAGGGGTCTCTTGCTGTGCTGGGAGGACACATATTACTATGGCCCAAGTGACATTTCAACTTCAATATCTTGTGAACTGGATTTCAGCAGGTACAGAGGGCCACCATCACCTCTCTGGCCCTTCTTCCTTCCTCAACACACACAGTCCAGGATGATGGATGCAGATGCTGTTGCTGTTGAAATGCTGTCAGCTTGTAATGGTCATCCCCATCAGTCATCCCACTCCCCAGTCTCATCAAGCTCTTTCTGTTCAACAGCTCTCGGAGGAACCCTTCCATCTCCTCTATTCGCTCACTCACTGTGTCCTCCAATAAGTCACTTCACCTTTCCAGGTTGCAGCAAAATGAGGCAATTAGATCATACTGCCTTGAAAGTTCTCTGTAGCTGAAAGAATCTATGATTTTAGCTATGCAACCATCAACGAAAATGAGAAAGGTTCATATATACTGACAGAGAAAGAACCATAGGATGTATTATTATTATTATTTTTTTATTATTTTTTTTTTTTGGTGGGACCAGGGTTCGAACTCACGACCTTGCACTTGCCCAGCAGGCACTTGTGCCTTGGAGCTATCTCCCCAGCCCCTAGGATGTATTATTAAAGTACAAAAAAAAAATCACAATGCTGAAAAATATAGCTTGATTTCATTTGGGTAAAGTATAAGCTTGAGTATGCATTAAAATTTTTTGAAAGGATACACAAAGAAGCATGAACAGTGGCTACTTTCTGATGGTGGTAAAAGGAGGTGTCAGGAGAACAATTTTTCACTCTATACTGACTTCAGTGCTTAACCACAACCATACATAACTTTTTAAATGAAGTAAACAAACACATACAAGGCCCTATGGTTGCAGACATCCCAGAAACACTGAGGTCTTTGCTTGCCATTGCTCATGCTAAGGACAATGTGGGGTCTCTTCTGTCACACCTATGTGGCCCTGCCATATGCAACTGGTGGAACAACAAATGAAAAAAGTCCTTGTCTGTCACTAGCCTAAGAAGACCCCTCTAGACCTCCCACATGCAGTCAATACAACCCACCTGCTTCCCCCAGTGTTAGACACCCTCATCCTGCCTCCTGCCACAATAGTACCTGCAGACATGGGCTAAGCTGAGGGAAGAAATAGGAAGCCCTCTCCTCCACCTCCTCTTGTTGACTTTCAAAGCCATTCCTCCATCTTCTGTAAAACACCTGTCCTGTTCTCCCCAGCCTAACGTCCAGTCTTGGTCTTTAAAGACATGTGCTGCCCCTGGGCCTCCAATGGCCCCAAAGGACAGAGCAGCTGCTTGGTGGAAGTAGCTTTCCCTCTGATGGCTGCCTGGAGCACACAGAGGAACAGCCAGTGCCTAGAGGGAGCCACTTGTCTTCTAAGAGCCTTCATGGTATTAGAAGACATCTCAGGGGAAATATCTGAAGTTGTCATGGATATGCCCATTTTCCAGTCAGAGAAAAGACAATCACAAAGGAGAGGAAACAACAATGATATAACCAAGGAACAGCTAAGCATAGCTCCTTGAACTCTCCCCAGCTAATTATGGGCAGAGCCCTGGGAACTCACTCACAGCTCCCACGGCAATACAATTGATCATCTGACAGCACAGGCATGGCCCAGAAAGGGCCTAGTCACCATCTGCTCTGCACTCAGGACACACTTGTACCCTAGGAGTTGGCCACACCTCCCATGGCTTGAAGGCACCTGTTTTTGGGCAACCCTCCCTAGACCCAGAAGCAGGTTTCCTGGAGAGAGTCACCATATCTTCATGTTGCTGTGAGGGCATGGCACCACCATGCCAGGCTTTCAACTGCCTCCCTTAGGAGAGTTTAGATCTATGCCAAGGGAGATCTGCTGGTTCCAGGGTCCTTCCACAAGCACACTCCCCCACAGACAGCCCTTTTCACTCTGCAGCTATTGTACCA
This sequence comes from Myocastor coypus, assembly GCA_004027025.1. Classification (NCBI taxonomy): domain Eukaryota; kingdom Metazoa; phylum Chordata; class Mammalia; order Rodentia; family Myocastoridae; genus Myocastor; species Myocastor coypus. Next base: position 22,085 of record PVJA010002970.1, on the reverse strand, counting down.
TTGTGTCACCATCACTGGGCTTTTTGTAATAATAATAATAATAAAGAACTAAAACTATGGGATTAATCACTTTCATAGCAATTCTTGAGAAAGAAATGGGAATGATTAAGCATGCCTGACGTCTGCCTTGACCTCATTCAAGGTAGGCTAGAGCAGGGAGCAGCATGGCTGTCCCCACAGGGTGAGAGAAAGTAGAGAATACGAATGAGTTATTCAGGGCTGCAAAACACCTCAATGACAGAGCAGAAGCAAGAAACCTCCTATACCCAGGAATCCAGATGATTATATACCACTTTATTCAGAGCTTAGAGATCACTCAATTAAAAATGAATCAGCTGAAGTGACTTTCAGGAATAAGAGCTATTTGAGAAAGGGAAAAATCACTCCCAATCAGCAGTACTTTCACCTGAGACAGACACCAGGGAAGCCAAGTGTCAGGATAAGGCAGAGACACTGCAGAGCAGTGAAGAGCCTGGGCTGTTCTAGGCCTTGTGTCTCAGAGGAACTCAGTCTGTGTTAAATGGAAATGAGAATAAGGGACTAGAGAAAGGAGCATATACAGGGAGACAGCTAGAATGCCGCCTTACAGGCTGCCTGGAAGAGACAGTGTCTCCTGGAGCAGACTCAGGACCATGTAGTAGAGTTCTGAGAATGTCAAACACGGAAAAGGTTTTCCCAATCAGAGGGAGGCCAAAAGATGGATGTACTATAAGCTGTAAGCACCCGGTGGGAGAGATCAAGGCTGGGGCTGCTGCTGTACAGGCTGTGGAGGAAGCTCAGGAGCAGCTAGATGAGAAGCCCCTCTGGATGTGAGGTTTCTATGGTTTTTATACCATTCTACAGTCTCTTTGGGATACTGTGCCTCAAGAGCAAATTACCAGCCCTCGATGAGAGAGACTTCCAATCACACAGACGTGGGGCCCTGTTGGGGTGTACTCTACCAGGTTGGTGCTGAGGTCACAGCATCCTCCTTGAATTTTGCTCCAAGAGGAGACCTTGGGACATGTGAGAAGAAAAACAGAGAACCACACAGGCTGCAGGGGACACCAGCTGGGCCCACCCCTGCAAAGCCCAGCTCCACAAGATGCTCCTCACAGATGTGCTAGCACAGCCACAAACACAAGAGGCCCCATATGCCCCCTAGGCTGAGATTCCAACATCTATAACAACAGGTGTGCTGTGGAGCTCTAGAGTTAGCACCCCAGCAGCCCCAAGACAAGAGCTTCAAGCAGTTGTTGATCTAGCTCATCTGTGATGTAACTACTTTAAGCTCATCAGTAAGCTGCTAACCCCAAACACAAGTCAAGTCCAGTCACTTCTCATGACCTACTCCCTCAGCCCTAGTGCCAGCCATCCCCAAACACCACACACAAGACAACAGCCTGCTGTCTGATTTTCTGCTCCCAGACTTGCCCTACCAGTTTATCCTCCTTCCACAGGCTATAGCCTTCCAAAGTGCAAATCATATCTGTTTCAAGTATCTTGGTCACTTCCACCCTTTCATATGCAAACTACTTCCTGTCCCTGTAAGTTCCACCCAAGAGGCCCTGTCCCCGTTTCCTCAGGGCTTTACCTGTCATGTTAGGGCCTCTTTTTGCTCAGAGATCTCTCACACTAGGATCAGACATACTCCCAGAGACCTTCCCAGAGCACTGCCCCAGACCTAGCTACTTTTGTGACTGCTAATTTTTCTCAATCTCACCTCAAATTTCATCTTCTTAGAGGAGACCAAGTCCCAGCCAACACAAGCTCCAGTCCTTTTGATGCAAGATTTATGTCTACTGTAAACACTGCTTAATTTTTTTGCTCTTGGTTTTAAGAAATTTTGTTGAAAACGCTATTGAATATTGCCATCTATGTAGTATACTGGATGGCTTCTTTTGTCCACCTGATTCCTATGTCACCAATGTGTGTTGTCTCTGTCTCCCTAAAGTGTACTTAATCTTTGCTTTCTTTGCACAATGTCTGTGGTTGAAAGTCATAAGCCTGAGGCAAATAAAATTTCAGTAATTTTGAAGAATGTGCTGTTGGTGCTTTCGTAATAAACATAATTTTGCTCCACCAAAAAAAAAAAGATCTTGGGTGGCTCCATTGTTCACCAACTGTTTCGTCTCTCCTACAAAGGAGCTGTGCCCTGGGGCACAGCCACTGTCTGGATAACTGCTAACTTCCAGCACACAGAGCCTGCATGGTACCAAGCAGCTGCTACATAAAGCTACCTCTACCTACATACCTAAGGCTGAACTGCAGTCCCATTCAATACTTGACCTCCTTATCCACTGGGAAATCCAGGACTGTGGGTGGGAGCTCTGCTCTGTCCCCTTGCCACCACTCCTTCCTGTCCCCTTGGGAATTTCAGCCACAGAGGACACTGACCCGTAGAAAAGGCCAGGGCACTGAGGTGGGTTAGGATTAAAGGAAGGTGAGAACCACTGTTTAATAGTCTACCTGAAAACTCTTGCAATTGAGAGCTATGACATTTTGTATAAGCATATACAGGCATTGGCAAGGGAGGTATGGAGAAGAGGGGTTACCAAGGCTCCCAGCTTAGGCTCAGAACTGCTGGCAGGGTGTCGACTCCCTTGACCAGAAGTCAGGCATGACCCAGGAGTTGAACACTGCTGCTCAGTATAGAGTGAAGCACTGGACCCAGAACCTTGGCCTCTATGCTCACACTCAAGGAGCCCCAGGGCTGCACTGGCACTATCCCTCCCTCACCAGTACATCAGTTTTACATAGGATGCTTGTCTTAGTTACCTTTTACTCGTTGCTGGGACAAATACCCGACACTCAAAATGAAGGAAGGAAAGGTTTATTTAGCTCACAGTTTGTGGAGGTTTCAGTCCATATTTGACTGGCCCAAGACTGAGTGGAACAGGGCAGAGAGCATCCAGAACAGCAACAAAATGGTTACAGAGGCAGCCAATCAAACAGAGCAGCAGAGCAACAGCGCTAGTCTATCTCTCTGTCTCTCTTTAAATTATATCAGGCTCTCTGCCTTAGCCTATCTGCCTCAGGCCACACCTATAATTCCCAGCAGTACTCAGACTGATAATCTCATCAGTACTAAAATACATAATCCCAGTGATTCATAAGTCAAGTCTCAATTTATAGAAGTCCCCACCCCATGATTGCATGAGGCTTTGGGGGGACAACTAGACATAAACCATAACAATGCTATAACACTGTCCTGAACCTCATTGAGGGACAAGGTGTGCCTGTATCACCTAGCCCAGCAGAGCCACCACATCTGTGTGGGAAGCCAGAGCTGAGTCTAGCCCTGTGTTCTGTTAAGGGCTCATCATGCCTTGGATGTGGCTGTACCTTCTGCCCTGTTTCAGGTATGTATTACTTCTCCAAAGTGCTGTAAGTTCTGGGTTTCCCTGCCCACAAAAAGCCCATCCACTTCCTGAACAGCTGTCACATGTGTCAAGGAAGCCCTAACAACAAGCCAGAGGGCTCTGGGTCAATGTAATGTCCCTCTGACTGGTTCTTCACACAGACTTGACAGCTACAGAAAACAGTGGCAGTGTATTAAGCTGAGAACCTGGACAGATAGCCTGTCACCAATGTTACCTATGGCTTCATGTACCCTGAGCTGCCATTCTGGCCCCTAGCTAGTTCCTCTATCTACATGACCAGCAAACTGCAAACTCAGGAGTAGGGCCCAGCCCACTTAACCATCCTCTCATACTAGCACTTTCTGTGGACCTGCATGGAGCCTGCAGTCCATGCACCAAGCTGACCATTAAGGTTGCTATGGCAATGAACTTCTTCCCATAAATGGTATTCTTGACACTAGTAAGGTCTTCAGCTCATACGGCCTATGGCATAGAGGCAAAGAGAAAGACACACAGTGGTGGAGTTAGGGATATCTTGCTGCAAGGGTCCTGTATCCTGGGTAAGGCTGACCAGAACACAGGGACTGTACTATATATCCCTAGTGTGGAGAGGCAGGTGTGATGGGTATCATATGCTCCAGTGAATACTCACCAGGTTAGGGGCTGAGCAGGAGCAGGATGGTAGCAGAACCACAGTCATGATCCCGAAGTACCAAGGAACACTGGTTCTGGGGAGATAGTTACTGAACTGTCAAGGCTCACAGCAAACAGGTCATCCCCCTAGGCCCAGGACAAGGCACTGGAGTGATTATGCTCTGGAGCCTGCAGAGACTAATTATCTGCCAAGTGCCAAGGACAGCATTTGGGTCTGCTTTTCATCTGGTCCCTTCTTACTGGCATGCTGTCACCAGCACAGTGACTTTTCAGAGCCCAGAGAGTGCTCAGCCTCTATGCTCCCTCTGTGTCTAGCTGGCTCAGGTCTGTGTTCCTCTGTGGGTTTGGCTTCCATCTCAGGCCCTCCTTTTCCTCCCTCCAACCTACTAGACTTGCTTCATAGGTCTCCACAAGGCTAATTCCTGTCTTCCTTGTAGTCTGTGCTGATGCACCTTCTTCTCCAAGAAGCCTCTGTTGACAGCACAGAGCTCCTCAATCCCTCTGAGCATTTGAAATCCACTCTGCAATTCTCCAAGGCACTGCTTTTGTGCTTGATCCTCTCTTAGCCAGTGGTGGAGACAGGAGCCTCCACACTTGAACAGAGGATGCCTAGAGCCTCTACTGGGGCTGACATACCTGCTTCTTTCCCTGAGTGCAAGACCTGGTACAGCCTGGATCCTGGGGTTGGCTCCACAGCTCAGAGCCTGCTAAGAGGGCAACACTCAAAGGAATCACACTATAGTGTGTAAGGGCAGCTCTGCCTTGAGGTGGAAAGTCATGGGTATATCCTTTCTACCTCTTTCCTTTGTGTTTTCTTGCTACAAGAGAATATCCTTGTCTCAGGAGGCAACTGGGCAGAATGAACTAACATTGCCTCAGTGGGTGACTTCAGTCACCCACTTCCAGTCTCCTCCTGCTGGGGAGCACATGGTGGGAGTCAAGACCAAGAGGCAGGAAAACACCCTGTGAAGCGCGAGCCCTGGGTTTCAGCACAGTGTTATAGGTGTGCGGCAAGTCCCATACCTCCACCTCCTACCACAGCGCACCCACATGGAGGTTGCACCTGCTCCTCATCCCCAAGGGGTGGGGAGTTACTTTGCCTCTGTGTGATGCTTTCCACCCCTCCAGGTCCCACCAGCCCAATGCAGCTTCCCAGACTCCATAGTCCCAACTGACTTCAGCAATGTTAGCAGTGCTATGTGCAGAACAGTAACTTGGTATCTGCTGAACAAGAGATGGGTAAATGGATAAATATGATTAGAGCAACAGAAGGAGAACTCTTAATTGGGCCTAAGCTCAGAGGTTAGATAAGTGAATGTTTCAGGGGTTCCTTATCAATGAGGAGTAGATGTAGCAGCTATAGATCTGAAGACCAGCAGTGAGAACAGCTATAATTTGGAAGCCTTTTCTCCCTAGGAGAAGCAGACAAGTGTTCCACCTACATGTCTGACCCTGTCTTCTCAGCCATGCCCACAATAGCTCCCCCTTTGAAGTCATCTTTCCTAGAGCATAGGGTGCTGGATCTCTCACTCTTGTGGCAGCACTTCAGCTGAGCAGTGCCTTCAGTTATATCCTGATCATGTGCCTAGAGAGAGCAAGGTTGCAGGGTCCCCCAAGCTGTAGGGAGACTCAGAAGTGTCATCAGGACTCTCTGTAACCCTGAAAACAACTAGAGACTCCTTAGCAAAGAAAGTATAATGGGATATAAAGTTGACAACTTGTAGCCCACTCCGACGTAGGAGGATGTTCTGACTGAGTGGCTGACTGGCTGTCTTCCTGAAAAGCCCCTCTGTTATGGTCACTGGGGATGAGAAGCCAAGAGTCAGAAGATGTAGGCAGCAGACCCCAACCCGGCCCCAGTGCTGGACCATGCCCAGGGCCCTCTGCCTTCTCAAGAGATGGCAACAATGAGCTGGACCCTTATGCATGGGAGCCAATCTAGATCTCCTTCCTACAAATCCTCAACTGACATAAGGACATCTCTAACATAATCAATGGGTGACAAAAATAACACTGCACAATTTAGGAAGCCAAAAATCCCATGATAACAACAAGGAAAGTACTCATTTATTAAGCACCTATTGTGCTAGGTCATGAGTCCTCTCAGCTATGCTGCACAATATGAATTATTAACAGCCAAACAGAGGTGCTCATAAAGAGTGAAAAGCTTCTGAAACTTAGTCAATAAAGTGGTATTACTAGGATACGCCTCTAGGCCTAGGCAGATGCTTTTGGATTTTACCACACTGAGTCACACCATACAGGCCAGAAAAATATACAAAGCTCAATGTCATAGCACAGATCCCAAACCTGATACTCCAGACAAAGGATATCATCACACTTTGCTATTGAAAGCCAGGACAAGTTCTAGACCAGCTCTGAGTAAAAACAACCTGTTACTTCACTGTTACTGAGAGGACAACAGAGGCTATAGGTGACACTCCAAGTGGGCTCAGGGAGGGTTCTGGATATGGTAGCTGTCTCTTCTCTCAGTTCTTATGGCTCCAGCTGTCCCTTGTGACTAAGTCTGTGGGCTCTCTATGTAGCTCCTAGGAGAGGTGGGATGAAAAGTGGAAGGCAGAAGGGAGGAAGAGCTAGGATATGAGTGAGTTCTAAAGGGCAAAACGTGGGTGGCAGATGCTCCAGCCAGGTACCACACCTGAGGGGAGATGAAGAGTGAGGACTGTGGGGACTGCTGGCCAGTGATACACAGGCCCTCTGGGAGATGTCAGAGATGTTGTAGGAAGGGCCGAGGGTGCCTGAGCCAAGTATAGTGGGGGACCTGCAGGGGCTCCCCAAATCCTCTATCTGTAACTTCAGACCTCTGCAATGAGCATGCTCACATATCTCAACCAAGCCCAGTCATTCACAGCAGCTGGACACATGGCCAACAGGACATGCCTGCTGTCTTCCCACTAACCCAAGCAGGAAGGAAATGGCCAACACTGGAACAGCACCATGCTTCTCACCACAGAACTTGATTTATGAAAAGTCATTTTTCATTAAAAATGTTATGTCTATTAACATGTAATAGGCTTATTGCTGTTACTTTTAGTTGCATAAATGAACTCCTTTAAAATAGTTTGCCCCATTTTAAATATTTAGTTAATACATGATATTTGAACATAACTGTGGGGTATAGTATAATCATTCACTATATGTATATAGTGTATAGTGATCAAATCAGGGCAATTAGCACTTCTATCTCCTCAAATACACATCGTTTCTATGTGCTGGGAGCCTTTGAACTCTCCCACTCCTTTGACATATTATAGATCACTCTGACCTCCAGTTACCATACTGAACAGGGCAGCAGAACCACTGCTTCCAGCACCTACTACCTAACCTCTCCCCACTACTACCCCTTGGTGACTGCTCTTTCACTCTCTTCTACAAGACTTGATCTTTTAGCTTCCATAGCTGAATGAGGACACGTGATACTGTCTTTCTGGAACTGGCTTATTTCATGCAGCATTTTGTAGTAGCAGTAACTACCACCAATATAAAGAAAAGCTCTTTAAGTCCCTCAGTATTTTTGTGGATGGAAAGGGGTCCCAAGGCAACATTCTGAGAGTCACTCTCCTGTCTTGTAGCTACCTTCTGAGGCAGGTCCTCAGTTCACAACACTCAGTGCACCAAGAAATGTAGCACAGAGTCTCATAATAGGCAGCTGGTAAAAGGGGAGGAAAACACCATAGCACCTGTTAGGGGCTAGCCCTGAACATGAATACTTTCTGCAAGGAAAGTTTGAGCACTGACTTGTAGGATACATTTCCCTGTCTTAACTCCCTTGGACTTGGAACTACAACCAACTACTCCCTGTGGGTGTGGTCTAAGCCCTCCATGGGCCCTGAAATGAGCTGCGGGGAGGCACTCTTATAGTAGCTGTCATCCGAGTCCTTGTCTGGCACCTCTCTCTTACTGTGGCTTCCCTGCTGCCTTTGGCCCAGGTCCTCCAGCATGCTAAGGCCTCCCTTTACTCTATCACTGCTTGCCATAGTCTAGATCTGGAAGGGCCCTCAATAGCCCATGGTATTCTTTGGAAATGGTACAACCTTTAGAGGGGCTTAAAAGGTGAAGCATAATGGAAGGCCCTTGAGGAGGACATGGGAACCTAGCTCCTACTCTTACTCTGTTTCCAGCTGCCATGAGCGAGCAGTCTTATGTCACCCTGTGCTTCTACTAAGATGCACTGTGCTCGAGCAACATGGCCAAGCCACTGTTGCTGAACTCTGAGAACCCATGAGCCAAAGAAAACTCCTTATAAGCTGATCATCTCGGGTATTTAGTCAGTGCAACAAGGAACACCTGACTCATTGCTTAACCTGGTGTTCAGCAGAGCCCTTTTTGCCCAACAGCCAGTCCTCATCAGTTGCCTGCAGCAACATCCTTGCCTGGCACACTTGTATGTTCTCTGCTGCCTTTTGCTCCCTACATCCTCATCACTTCACATGGCACAACATGCTACCTGCTCCACACTCCTGCTCCTACATATCCTTGACTGCCACCCAAGCCTGGTATCTCCCATGACATGCTGAGGAGGAGGAAGGACCCCATTTTTGCATTGCCATGCCTTAACAGGCCTCTGCCAGATTCTTTGCCTCCCTCATGTCACCTTTGAGATCAGTGCTCCTGAACAAGGCTCACTTCTGCATCTTCTCTACAGCCCAAATAACACAGGCACCCAATAAAAGCTCACTTCTACAAGGATAACACCAATTGTTCAACTGCCACCAATCTTCCAGACCAAACTTAGAAGGTAAGATGCAGGATGTAGTTTCCTCTGAGCTGACTTGGGAATCTTAGTATTGCCACACTGGTCAAGCACTGCTGCAAATCTTTTCATCCTCTCCTGCAGGTGACTGCAGGGCAGGTACCAGTCCCTCACCACTATACCTCCAGCACCTGACACTGCATCTGTGCAGATGCACTTTGAAGACTGCTAAGCTCAGAGAATTTGTAGCATCATCCTGACCCCCTCCTTTCCTGAGAGCATAAGGTCAGCATGTTGCTAAACCCTGGCTTGAGAAGTGAAGGCTATGAGAGGAAAGAGGACCAACACAGCTTTTCTGTGCCCCTGAAGCCACACTGCAAAACTCCCAGGCCCTCCAGCCTCAGAGTCCAGCTGTGCAAAGCCTATGGTCACTTGCAGACCAACACAGCTAGTACCATATAAGAATTAGCTAAGGGAGCTCATTCATTTGCAGGAAAAGCTACTTAACTGAGGTTAAAAGATGGACTTTAGTGTATCATTTTCACAGATACACTTAAGTCCAAACCATAATATACTGTGTCTACAAAACAGCACCTGGGGAAGGCACCCCCTACCAGTTTGTGGTCAGTAACAGGACCAAATAGACTTGTACCTGACTGCCATGGATCACTTTGTTTGAAAGCCCAATGGAGGCGTGTAAGCAACTATTTTAGATGAAGGACTGATGAATAGATATGTTTTCCTGTGTGTTTGTTAGTAAAGGGACTATTTGTAACACAGTTTCAGTTATTTTTACAAATATATTTAAACAGCATTTGCACTGCAAGCTTTTACAAAAATCAATACACTTTAGTAGCTTCTCCCAGTTTTAACCTTTGTCATCCTCATCTGAGATGTTAGTCTTACAGAATTTTTGTCTGTTGTTTTATTGAGATAGGGTCTTGCTGTATAGCCCAGGTGATCTTCCTGCCTCATCCAACCTATCACTGGGGTCACAGGTGTCTATTACTATTCCCTGTTAAAATTATTAAAGTTCTTCTCTTTACTCACTCTCCTTCTTGCTCAAAGCTAGTCACCTAAGGTTTCAGTCCTAGGATGTCTCGTGCCAGCTGGCAGCACAAGCCCACCCTAGCTCTCATTCTTTCTGCTTTCTCTCCTGATTTCTCCTGTTGACTTCCTGCTAAGGTTTGACTCCTCATTTTGGAGCAACCAAGAGGAGGGGAATACCACAGCAACAAAGGACATGCAAATTCCATCTGCTTATGCTTAAGGTTATGACCCTGCTGCCTAAAGGAAATAATATATATGATTATTTTGGTGGTGTTAGAGATGGAACCTAGGGCCTCATACATGCTAGTCATATCTTTAGCTCCATTATCAAGAATCTTTTACACAAAATGTTTTTCAAAATGTGATTTACATGATTTTGAGACACAAGTTTTAAAACTAACTTCTGCTGAGGTGTTGGATTCTACAAAGGAGTTAAAAAACAATGTGAAGCTATTACACATCTTAGTCAAACAGGTCCATGGTTTCTCTTCAATGGGAAATAGAAGAGAACAGAACAGTATGCTGTGTCAGGACAAGATTCAAGAAAGGAGAAGGAAATATCAGTACTCTGAAAATCTTAAAGTCATTACTCTCTGATGAAAGAACAGCTTCTCAAAGGAGCTAGTCCTGTGTTATAGCTAAAATCTAAAATTATCCTCCAGAAAATGCATCAGGCCTGGTGGCCAGCTGATAGGCTTTGGGAAGTGACTGTCGAAGGTCTCCAATTTCACCAACACCTCTTTTACCTCTCCACTTCCTGGCTTCCATGAGATGAGCAGCTTTCCTCTGTCATCAAAGGCCTAAAAGCAATGGAGCCAACTGACCTGTCACTGAAACCTTTAAAATCACAAGCCAAAATAGAGTAAACCTTTCCTCTTTTAGGTTATTTTTCTCAAGTACTTTGTCACAGCAATGGAATGCCGCTGACTAACTCATCCACTTTGAAACAGTGTTGAGTACTCCAAAGTACAACAAAGTCTCTGTTGGGACCAGTGAGATAGCTTAGTGGAATAAATGCTTGCCTGGCAAGCACAAGATCCCGAGTTTGATTCCTGGTACTACCAAAAAAAAAAAAAAAAAAAAAAAAAAAAAAAAAAAAAAAAAAAAAAAAAAAAAAAAAAAAAAAAAAAAAAAAAAAAAAAAAAAAAAAATCCTTGTTGAGCATAGTGAGAAGAGCCAAGGGCCATGTCAGTTCCTGCTTTCCTGGCTTCTCCCTCCAGATGGAAAATCACTCTGTGGTGGTAGGTGTTGCACTGAGTCTTGAGAATAATCTTTTTGTACTGGCCCTGGGATACCAGGCAAATCTTCTGTCTGCTCTCAAAGTCACAGGAGAATGCCCATAGAAGTCCTTTTTTTCTCCACACACTAAAGGGACAGGAGGTAGGAAGTGCAAAGACAGCACGCTTTCCTAAGAACCCCCATGGGAACAGGACAGCAAGAGTGCTAGATAAGCCCACAAGCAATTGCCTTCACCAAGCATGTGTCCCCAGGGCTGGATCCATGCCCCCAAAGACCACTAGCTCACATAATATGACTTTCTGTTGCTCCCACTTCAAAACATGGCATAACAGTTGTACATCATAATTTGCCCCATGTAGCTTCTCAACTACTCAATCTTTTAAAGTTTAAGACTTAAAAAAAGAAAGAAAATCAAATAATGAAGGGTTTTTAAAAAGAACAAAGAAGAAAACCTGCTAGATAAACTTTCTAACCATAACACTCACACCCGCCTCTTTCATGGATCCTCTTTGCTAACCAGAAATAATTGAAACCAGTCCAATACCTATTGTCAATTTTCAGTGAAAACAGCAAATCTACCTTTGCTTCTCTTTTCCTTCACGCAGATAAATTAGCTTCATGGTTTATCAACTCCTATGGATTCTAGCTTCTAATTTTAGAACAGTTTCAAAATATTGGCCTATTGCTGGATTTTGTGAGATAATATACATCAATATGTACATAGTATAAATTGTTTCCTGAATTAAAAATAATTCCTCCTTTATTGCCAAAATTACCATTATTAAGTACATGAAAAGTTCCTGTTGAGTGTTTATTAAGGATTTTCCTGTTGCAGAGTGCTACCCAACAGGAGAGGGAATGTGATACACAAGCACCCACTGTCTGCCACCCCAACGGATACACAGAGGCTACACCACCTCACGGACACAGCCTGAACTGGGAGTTGCCACCGCCAGGCTCTAACTCAGGTCTCACATTCTTCCTTCTACCCTAGACCATTCTTTACCAAGGAGGTCTTATTTTAAAATCTTGATGTAAAGAAAACTAATGAAATCAAGTCAAGACTTTGTTCCTTCTGAAGACTGAATGTCTAGATGAGCTAAGACATGAACTACAAAAATGAGAATGGAAAACAAATCTGTAACCCATGAGTGTATTTGCTCGGCAAGCTGTGCAAATGCAAACAAGAAATGTCACAGCACTGGGAAGACCTAGAGGTTTTAACATAAGCCTAATGTTTGGGGCTTTAAAAAGGCATTTTCTAAAAGGTTCTATTTTCATATCCACAAATACAGCTCAACGTATGCACAGACAGCTAATAAGCATTATCTCATAAATAAAGCAGGCCTGGAGTTAGAAGCCACAGCCTAAGGGTCATGCTGGGGCAGATTATGCTCTGCAGTGTGGTGAAGAGCAGCAACAGTGCATGTCGAGGGTGATGATGACAGCCTGGCTGACACACTTGTCTGAAAGGTAAGGAAAGTGCCTTGGACCATCTGGCCCCATGGGCAGCCAGCACACACAAATGCTGCACACTCCAAAGCACAGCTTGCTGGAGCCAAGGAGCCAGTACTTAGAAAACCTAGAGATTTTAACATAATCCTAACACATAAGGGCTTTAACAGGTTTAACTAGCCTTGGTTCCCGTGGAATTCCTGGGCTTGAGATACTGATCAGAAAGTTCAAACTGTTCTTGCATACAGTGAAGGGAACTTCCTTCACTGAGACTGCCATGATGAGTCAAAGAGATCAGCTGCAATACACATCTAACCCAGAGTCTGACAAGAGTGTAGAAGGAATTACAGCTGCCATGATTATTGTTATCGACAATGGATTTGTTGAAGAAATTAACTCCTAAAGCCCTTAGAGTCAGAAGTGATGGCATAGGCCTGTAATTCCAGCTACTCTGAAGGCTGACACAGAAGGATAAAGAGTTTGAAGGCAGCTTGCATAACTTAGTGAGACCCTATCACAAAATGAAAATTTTTAAAGAAATTGTAAAATAGGAATGTGAAGTGTTGAGGTCAGGGTGAGAGCGCACATGATGCTGGACAATTAAAACATACCCTACACATAGGAATCCACACTAGCTTGAAAGCAGAGGGGCTGAAAGGGAAATCCAGGGTGTTACCTAACAGCTTTCTCTTTCAACTCCTCCACACTGCGACCTGCTTGGGAGTGTAGCAAGGTCACACCTGTCCTGCTACCTACAGACACCATGATACAGCTCAGACCTGCAGGAGGCTGTGAGGTACTCTGCCTCCTGAGGGCAGACATCCTATCCTTATGGGGTAGGCTGGCAGCTAAGTACAGGTGAAAGACTCCTGGGGTCTATCAGTGGTATGCTATATTGTCCATATGTCACAATCAGAGCTCTGGGATCTGGCCACAGTCTGCTGTGGGTTCCACTGTATCCCACAGCCAACCACCATCTAGCACCCCTCTAGAGAGCCATGCTGTTCATACCTGCTGCCTCTGCACTGGTGCTCTTCCTCACTGGGGTACCTGCTACAATGTCCCCGTACCTAGTTCAGCAGTTTTTGGAAGCAATGTCACAGACAGTGACCAATAAACTCTAGGATGGGCTCTCAGCCTCACCATTAATAAAAAAAAATAATAATAATAACAGTAATAGTAATATCCAAAGAAGACCCAAGATACACTTTGCCTATAAGACTGGCAGAGATAAAAGGATGCTGTGCCGGGTACAGACCTCGTGTACTTGTCAGGTGTGTGTGAATCGATGAGACCTTTCCAGAGGGTGAGCTGGCAGCATCGGTAATGAGAGTATCTTGTCATGAGAAAACAGACAGGGATACGGAGATGTAGATTAAAGGATTTTTATGATAGCACTGTTTATAACAGCAAAAAACTAGTTGCCATCAGGAAGAAAATGCTTAAATTATGGGTACATCCAAGGAATAAAAGTACTATACAGATTTTTAAAAACTAAGAGAGATCATTATATACTACTGCCAAGAAAAGAAGTCCATGATACATTACTAAGTCAAAATATCTGGTTATAAAACATCTGCTCCTATTTACATAATTGTAGGTGAATATACACTTTAAATAAAAACAGAGAGTCAGATGAAATACACACAGACTCTTGGTCTTGCTTCGCATGTAGCTGGCACCAGCACTGCACAACTGATCTGCGGGCCATGGGGAATGTTATCCTGCAGTGTACTTCTGGTCCCCAGCATGTGTCCTGGGACATAACAAGAGGTGAGCGGGAGGAATGGGCAACAGGAAGCACAGCTGCCAGCTTGACCAACTCATAGCTTTGCATTGGTGAACTCTGGCCAGATTGCTTACCATTTTCTTAGGCACTTTGCCATCTCAAGCAAGAATTCTTGTCAGCACTAGGATGTGCTCTCTGCTTTCAGGCAGAATCACTTCCTAAACCAGGCCTCCTCACCCTAGGAAGTCCATAGAGCCAGAGGCAGGATTATAGGAGTGAGATATTCACTTCTGGGCTGTGCTGGGGGCCCAGCATCTCAATTCATGCAGTTTCACAGTGGCTCAACAAGCAGCAGGAGTCAGCCTAAGCTGGCAGCAGGGAGGAAGGATCTGGGAGCACACTGTGCCGCCAGAGTCCCAGCACCCAGCCCTTGACCTCAGCAAATTACCAATTTCCCTGTTCTTTGAGAGACTTCAGCCACTAAGCTGTACCAACTTTGAGCAGGGTGGCCCTGGTGGGAAATTAAAAGGGAGGGCCTTCACATTGTGGAGAGAAATTCAGAGATTGCAACTGGGCTTACACTGAGCCCTGAAGGTGGGGCTAGGAGAAACATCAGCTGAGAGCTGCAATGGGATAGCAAAGAGCTTCAACAGAGGCAAAGAAAGGGCTGAGAAGCCTGCCCGCATTGTGCACCCACTTGGCCTGCCCTCCTTCATCACCTCTTGCCCATCAGATGTGCCTTAGTTTCCCTGTCTCCTTCATCCTGGGGGTCACAATGCCCATGGACCCACCTTTTAGAAGTTATCCTGCCCCAAGAATAGCCCCTTTCCACTTTTTGACTCTTGCAATCTAGCACTGTACCAGTACATTGGAAAACAGACAGTTGGAGAGTGCCATTGCTTCCCAGAGCTGGTTACCTGATCCCTGCCAACCCTGTGGATGGCCACATCTGAACCAAGGTGGACCGAGGGGTCTTGATGGCAATCTAGGTAGCATTCCGCCAGGCAACTGCTCATTCTGTTCAAGCCAATACCACCACGTCACAGGCTTGAGGTCTGTCACCAGAGGGGGCCACTGCATCATTACAGCCTCAAGAAACTAGGAGTACAAAATGAGGGGAAAGAGGTGAGGGATGTGGAAAGATAGCCTGGCATCCTGAAGATAGACAGAGACCCACTGGCAGCCTGCTGCCTCTACCCTAGACCCCACACCCACTGGACCACATTCTTACCTTCTTTTATCAATGTTTGCTCATTAAATGTATAGTAAAGTTTCATTTCAATCAGCAAAACATTTTACTCAAAGGAAGCATACACATAATGTAAAATGGTAAACACCCCATTTTACAGTGCTCTCTGCCCATCCTCCTGACACCTTCACTGGCTTCCCTGATCAACATTTTCATTTTCATCCCTTTAGTGCATTCAACAGGCCTCTCATGGCCAGCTTTTATGGCCATCTCCTGATGCATCAATATGCAATATTAGTAGTTAATTTCCTAAGATTGGCAGTGTAGGATTAACTTTGTCAGGGGATGTTTTGCTATATACTCCTACAAAGTCAGTATTAAATGCTGTCTTTCCATAACCACTGTCTATTGCAGAGCTACTTAGTGGGCTTGATTGTATCTTCTTTCCTGAAAAAAGCTTTCCCACTGTATTTTGAGTCTTTCACATAAAAGTTACCTCTCTGAGGGCCAGCAAGATAGCTCAGTACACTAAGTACCTGCTTTGGCAAGCACAGGGACCAGGGTTCAATCCCTGGTCCTGCATGCCCTGCCAGCTCCACCCTGGGGTGTGCACTGAGCTGGAGACTGAGTCTGGCACATGTCTGTAATCTTAGTGCTGGGAGGCTGAGAACAGGAGGATCACTATGAGTCCGAGCTGAGCAGTGAGATCCTGAACCAAATATATAAATGAAAATACATACATACATACATACATACATACATATAAAATCTACCTCTTCATCTCCAGTGCTGACCCTGAAGCTCTTTCCCCAGTCTCTCTGTGGAATCTTGTGGGTGCTAGAGTAAATTGGGGGCTTCCTGATGCTCTGGCAGCTCTACAGTTTGCCTGGGCTGCAGTTCCTTCTCTTCCTGCATCCTGCATTTTCTTTTTTCTTGTTTTGCCTCTGCATAGTCTCTTATCTGCTCCTAAGAAAGCGTGTGAGGATAAAATATTTTGAGATTTTGCATGTCTGAAAATTGCTTTTACCCTCACATTCAATTAACAATTTGGCTGTGTATAGGATCTTAGATTGAAAATCACAGTTGGATTTTTGAAGGCTTTGCTTCTCTTCCAGCAGGTCTGTCTCTCTCTATCTCATTCTCTCATTCTCTCGCCCCCCCGCCCCCGTCTGGTTCTGTGTGTGTGTGTCTGTCTGTCTGTATCTTTCTGTCTCCCTGTCTGGTGCGCTCTCTCTCTCTCCAACTCTCTCTCTCATTTTTGTGACACAGGTGTCACTATAACAATTTAGGCTGGCCTTAAACATGCACTCCTTCTGCCTCAGCCTTCCTAGTGCCAGGTCTAGAGACACAGACCACTATAGTTGGTCTATAGCTCATACTTTTGTATCTCTGGTCCTTTGCCTATAATCTTCTACCCCGAGACTTGAGGGTCCTTCCTAATCTGCGCAGTAGGATCCTCTAGCAGCCTCCATCACAGGCTGGGGAGGGAAGGACACTCCCTACTCAGGATGTGACTTCCATATCCAGGTTCTGGATTCCTGCTTCTGAGGTCTTGAACTGGTCCTGTCCAGACTTTACTATGCCTATGTTCAATCCTCCTGCCACCTCAGCTGTGTGACCCTCAGTCTGGGCTCTGAGTGTGACATGGCTGTTCTTACAGGTAAACCTTGCGAGCCACAGTCTCAGTCCTCCACCCAACAATGCCTACCGACCCTTGCTGTGCCTCAGTGTTAGAGATGCCACTGTCCAGTTTGGATGATTGCCATGAGAAGTGACAAGAGCTCCCCATCATGTAAACTGACCAGCACAGCCACAGTCTGATATGAAATCCACCTCCTCTCCCAGTCAGTCTCCTTCCCTGAGGGCCCAGCATCAGGAACATGAAGACAAGCAGAAGAAATGGCTGCTCAAATCGTACTGGTCTTTGGCAGTGCCCTTACCTATACAGTTTTGTTTACCTTGGTCTAATTCTCCCTCCATCATTCACAATTCCCAGTGTGGCTCCCATCCCACCAATCCTTCTTTTCATTTATCTCTGTGTTCCCCGGGCCTGGAGGAAGTCTACCCCTCATTCACCAGTTTCTTTGGGTGCCCACCCCAAGGAATGTGGTGGCTAGCAGTTGCAGGCACCAAGACAGAGCAGTCAAAGTTAACAGACCCAGACCCACATTAGGGGGCTCTTCAGCCTTTCCTCATCTTCTCAGTCCTCCCCTGCAGTTCTCTTATAGACTACAATTTCTGTAAGGTAAACTGCTACTGTAATGATGGCTATCACCCTCATGGCTTAAAATAGCACTACTCTGTTATCTCTGAATTTCACAGGTATCTCCTAGGATTCAAACCAAGGTGCTAGCATGTTCTAGAGAGGACCTGCTTCTTGGCTTCACCAGCTTCAAAGGGCTGTCTGCATTCCTGGGCTTGCAGGTCTGCCCTTCAGCTTCATAGCAGCAAGGACAGGTAAACCCCTCTCAGATAGAATCGCTCTGACCTACTCCTCCACTTTTCTATGTAAAGGGCCTTCATGATTACACTGCCCCCCCCCAGATAAATTCACCTGCAAACCTGATTCCCATTTACCATGAAAAACAATATGTCACTGTCTTGATTACTTTTCTCCTGTTGCTGAAACAAAATACCCAACATACAAAGTTAAAGGAGGAAAGCTTGTTTAACTCAGTTTGTAGAGGTTTCAGTCCATAATCAGCTGGCTCCAAGTCAGAATGGCATAGCAGAGGAGCAACAGTTCAAGAAAGCAATAAAGATAGCAAAAGCAATAAGGGCAAAAGGGAAGAGCAGACATCTTTTCCTCCCTTACATTGTATACAAGCTACCTACCCTAGGGCGGGTATTATGCTCACACCTCTAATCCTAGCTAGCATTAAACAATGAACTAATTATAAACTCTAGATTCAGTCATTTCCAAAAACCCCACCCCTTATGACTATGTGAGGCTTTGAGGGACATCCAGACATAACCCATAACAGTCAGAGATTTGAGGGATCTGGACAAAGACACAATTTGGGCCACTACTCTGCTGACTAGAGATAGAAACATTGTCATGATCTTTGGGACTATTACCAAGGTCCATCTGCTCTTCTCCATCCCGAACACTGGTACTGTGGAAGATGGGGGTACTGTGGAAGATAGGACACATGAAGCAGTCTTATAGCCTTACCACTCAGGAAATGCTTTGTGTGACAGGTGCTGTGGCCAGCATGAGTGACTAGCTTACCAGTTCTGCAAAGTCTTACACCTGGTAAGTTTTCAATTAGTTCATAAATTTGACTCACTACAACAGTAGCAAAATAGGGTCAGCTTTGCATTACTGTAACTAATTCAGCTGAGATGATAAGTTTAATGAAGTAAAAGGCTTCCTTCATCTTGAATTCATGGTCATTTGTCCCTGCTACTTTTATTCTCAGGGAGACAGTGTATCATGGTAAACGCTTGAGGAAAAGGCCCATGGAAGATGTACAGTGGCCAGGAGGTTGAAAGAAAGATGAGGGGCTGCAGGCCCAATATCCCCTATAGGATCACACCCTAATGAACCTACCTTCTCTGCTAGATTCCCTTCTTCATGGCCCCTCCTCCTCCAGATAGCACCAAGCTGGGGCTCAGGCTCAATACAAAGGCCTGTGGGGATCTTCAGGGCTCACATTAGAGAAAGAGGGATAGTTTATCATCCTTCCAGAAGTGCTCTCTGGCACTTCTCTATAAAGACAGCTTTCCTTTCCTCAAACTTCATTTATTCCTACATGTCTTTACAGCAGAATGGACTTAGATTCTTTCTTTTAAAAATTCAATGTTTTATTCATTATTCATTTTATTCTCCAAACCAGGTATTTTAAATCTGGCCAGTGGGTGGCTCCTCAGTCATATGTTGATTCCATACCCCATTGTTTCGAATACTTACTTCTTCAAGAATGAGGCATTCAGGCTCACCCTGAAAAATCTCCCTCTTTAGCTTGGAACCAGCCAGTTTTCAAGGAGCACTGGTTTCTTAGGGATGGGTATACAAAAATACAAGATCTGGATAAAGGAATGCTATCTATTATTGAAGTGTCTTCACATGCATTGTTTTTCCAATATCCAGAGCTAGAAAAAGAGTATTTCTTAAACCTGAAATATGCTTCATTAACTCTTAATTTGGAATCAACTTCTGGGGCCTTGCCTCCTTTTCTTCCATCTCACACTGAAACTTTCCTTTTCTTCCAGTGAGAACCCAGTTCCTGAACACATCAACACACATTCACTCAAGCCATCATATAACCAAATGCTCTGGAATTATGGCAGAGTTCTACTGAAAACAAGTCTGCCCAGAGAGTAAAGCTTTTTTCTTTCAAATACATTCCATGGATGTTGTACAGTATACTATGATCAAAAGTTACCTGAATTAAAATCTTAAATGTTTTATTTTGAGAAAACTACAGATTTCAGGGACAAAATTTTTCCCACAAAACATTTCTTGTGAAATAATGCAGAGGGTACCATGTGCTTTCCATCCAGATCCTTGGTTCCTCAGTTTTATACAGTTATCTTGATAAAAATTGCTTTTTTTTTTTTGAGATAGGGTCTTGCAGGCTGAATTTGAACTATGTAGCTCAAGCTGGCTTCCAACTCATGGTAATCCTTCTGCCTCAGCCTCCCAAGTGCTGAGATTACAGGTGTGCACTACCACACCTAGCTAATGGGAACATCTTCAGAAACTCTAAGGCAATTTTGGAACTAGGACGTTGACATGGATTTAATCCACCAACCCTATGTCCTATCCGGATCCCACCAGTTTTCCATATGTTCATTTGTGTTCATAGTTTGATGCTTCTTCCATTCCACAGGGCAAAATATAGGACCTTCTTTATTCTAGGCCAGCACAGTCTGATGAACTTCATCATATGCATAGGTTCGTGTAATTGCCATCTATCAAAGCACAGAACAGGGCAGGGATATAGCTTATCAGCATAGCACATGACTGGACAATGCAAGGTCCTAATAACAAAAGTTTAAAAAAAAAAAAAAAAAAAAACGAACAGTACCACCCCAAGAACCCTTTATGTTCCCTTCCTATAATCCACTTACTTTCTTTCCTTCTACACTTCTCTAAACCCCTGGCAGTCACTCATTTATCCTCTATCTCTACAATTTTGTCATTTTAGGAATGATACAGAAATGGAGGACCAGGAAGATAGCTCAGCTGCTTAAGCTCCTGCCTGGCAAGCACAAGGTCCTGAATTCAATCCACAGTACAAAAAAATAGTGAGGCCACACAATATTTAACCATTTGGAAGAGACATTTTTGAATCAGCATTAATTCCCAGATGATACAACCATGATTCATTACTGCATCATTATTCTTTTGCTTTGTTTTGAGGGGGTTTTTTGTTTGTTTTTGGTGGGACTGGGGTTTGAATTCACGACCTTGCACTTGTCAGGCAGGCACTTGTGCCACAGAGCTATCTCCCCAGCCCCTGCATCACTATTCTTTTTTATTGCACAGTAATACTTCCTGCTATAGATATACCACAATTTGTTTATTCCCTGCTACAGATGTATTTCAATAAACAAGTGAAGAATATCTGGGTTGTTTCTTGCCTTTGGCTACTATGAATAAAGCTGTTGTGAATGTTTTTTTATAAACATAGGTTTCCATCCTCCTGGGATAAATGACAAAAAGTGTAACTTCGGGTCATATGACAATTTAGGTTTACAGGAAGCTGCCAAACTATTTCCAAAGTGGTATATTATGTTACATTCCCTGGAGCAATGCACAAGTGACCCAGATTCTCTACATTCTTGCCAGTATTTGCTGGTGTCGCCCTTTATTATGAGTTATCCTGATGTGTAGGAAAAGCTCATCATAGGTTTATTTTACTTTGCCTTTTCCCAAATAACTAATGATGTTGAATATCCTTTGGTATATTTATTTGCATCCTTGCCTAATTTTTCTAATTACATTGGCTCTTTTGGTCTGTTTTAGTTTTTTAACTGCCAAGTTTTGAGAGTTCTTTACTATATGCTAAATATTAGTCCTTTGATAGGTAGTTTGCAAATATTTTCTCCCAATCTCTAGTTTCTATTTTCGGCAGAATCTTTCAAAGGATTACAGTATTTAGTTTTGATGAGGCCCACTCTCTTGTGAAACATGCTTTTGGGATTTTCATTTCACTTTCCAGATGTTCAATGCAATTGATCTGGGTGTGTTGATCTTTCATCCAATGGCCTATGTAAACTCATATATTAGCTCTAGGAGTTGATTTTTTGGCAGATTCCTAAAGATTTTCTACATAGATCATGTCATAAGGACAACTTTATCTTTCCTTTCTAATTCATATATAAGTGCCTTTAAGTTTTTCTTGTTGTAGTAATTAGAAAACTTCCAGTTCCCTATTATTTAAGAGTGGTGAGAGTAGAATCCTTGTCTTATTCTTGAGCCATACCAACTGAATGTGTGCTTTCTTTTAGCTTGTGGATGTGACAGAGATTGTATTTTGTATTATCTTGAGATTGATGCCTGGTACACAGGTGTCTAGAATTGTTAAGCTTTTCTGTGAATTGATATTTGTCTCCTTATGTAATATCTCTCTTGGTCACTAGTAATTTTTTTTTTTTTTTTTTTTTTTTTTTTTTTTTTTTTTTTTTTTTTTTTTTTTTTTTTTTTTTTTTTTTTTTTTTTTTTTTTTTTTTTTTTTTTTTTTTTTTTTTTTTTTTTTTTTTTTT